>JAVFBW010157300.1:0-11873 GCA_034783835.1 Mopalia ciliata
AAAAATAAAGCTGTAATTGACAATGAAAAAAAAAAATGATTTTACAACAAAGCAAAAAAAAAAAAAATGATGTAGAAAGCACTACCATATATTGAATGCTTCCAATTTTTTAACACAAATGCCTTGCAAAGGTGGAATAATATTCTTACGCAAACAGACATTGAATGGCCAAAACTTTCAGTAAAAATATTTCTACTACTACACAAATGAAATTACGAAATTTCCAATACAAGGTTCTAGATAAGTTCTACATGGGTTACTGATCTTTAAAATCTATTTTACTGTGTTTGTTTGATCGAGGTATAATATCCTACTTAAGTGTATCTCACTTACTTGGCGAAATAAAGTGTCGATTTAGAACAGCTTCTGGCTTAAATACGCGAAAAATCGACAGACGGACTCGATCCCATCAACGATACATCTACATAGGATTAGTATAGACGGACACGTACATTAACTAATGATTCTTACCCTATGCGACTTACGTGCCGTGCGCAAATAGACATAACAATGAACACAGTTCAGTTCATTTCAACCTGCCCCGAAATGCACTTTGTACCCGACCCGAAATTAATTTTCAGCGCCCCGAAATGGATTTCTACCCCCTCCAATAACTATGTTTAACCTAGAAAGACATGACGACTGATATGGATTTTCAACTTCTGGATGTATTAGGCAGCGACGTTTCGATCTTGATACTAAGATCGTTTTCAAGCTTGAAATCGAGATCGAAACGTCGCTGCCTAATATATCCAGAAGTTGAAAACCCATATCAGTCGTCATGCCTTTCTAATTTACCAGCTTCTAAATGCCACTCAAACAAGATATGTTTGCCATGCCTCGAAATTGATTTAACCGGCCCCGAAATTCGTTTCTACTTGCCCCGAAATGTATTTCTACCCGCCCCGAAATTCGTTTCAACCCGCAACGAAATTATTTTTGTATCAACCCGAAATTAATTACAACCCGCCACAAATTCATTTCCACCCGCCTCGAAATTCATTTCAATCCGCTTTGAAATCCATTTCAACCTGCTTCGAAATGCACTTTGTACCCGACCCGAAATTAATTTCCACCCGTTCCGAAATTAGGTTTTACCTGTCCCGAAATTGATTTAAACCGCCCCGAAATTCATTTCTATCCACCCCGAAATGTATTTCCACCTGCCCGGAAATTCGTTTCTGCCTGATTCATTTTGTACCAGCCCCGAAATTTATTTTTACCCGCACACAAATTTATTTCTACCTGGCCCGAAATTAATTTCAACCAACCCTAAAATCGATTTCTACCCGCCCCGATATTAGGTTTCATCTACCCGGAAATTGGTTTTAACCCGCTCCGAAATTAATTTCAATCCGCCCGGAAATTGATTCCTACCTACCCCGAAACTATTTTCCACCCTCCCCGAAATTAATTTCTACCCGGCCCGAACTTAATTTACGGCTAGGAAAGAAAAAAACAAAAAAATAATAATAATACAAAATACAAAAAAAGAAATTCATGTCACTTATGAGCCGCCGTAGGCCTACTTACAAGACACCGTACTTTACACTATATAGTGCTTTGTTGCTTCCTGAGAACAGAAATTTATTTTAGCATTGTCAGTTAATGGAGTAAAAGGTTTATCGGCACTACATCTAATACTACATTACCAACAAGCGGTATATTTGTACTTTCAATTTGCTACAAAACAAAGGTATACCTGGTTCTTTTACGCGATGGACACTAACAAGTTGAAATACACAAAGGATGCATGGTGCTATGCAAAATGTCAGGTTATATATTTTGTGAAATTGTTTGTTTTTAATGATGGCACATGAACCTGGATAAAGTCAACATTATCTAATTACCGTTTCCACAGAAACTGTACTAGTCGAGGTTGAAGTGCAGTTACAGGTGCCAACAATTCAGAGAGACTTTGGTATTCAACTAAAATCTCTAAATATAAACTTCACAAACACAGTTTTTAAGTTATTGAATGATTTGTACCTTATAAATACATCCCGGCAATAGGCTCTACACTAGATTTCAATATTAATATCGCATTATGTGATCCATGTTGTAGACGAATGGTCTTATCTCATCATCACACACAATACTAATGACGCGTCGTTAACGAGCTGTGTCAATCAACGCACACAATGCTTCTTCCATGTATCTAACAGTTATTTCTTATTTACTCTGAAATAAAGCTTAGGCAATTTGAAGGCTTTTTTTGCACTAAACAGACAGGTGTACATGACCTACGCCTTCCCCAGAGGATCGTTCTGACTGCATTTGATTCCTCTAGCTGCCGATTAGACGAAGCCAATTCAGTTTATATCTTTTATGAACAGGTGAACGGACAGGATTGGAAACTTTCTCACACGAAGGTAAGTTTAATAAAATTAAGAAACGAAGTGTTTTAATCTTCAGGAAAGCATCCATAGAATGTAGCTCACAGTGATAAAGATCATGATTTATAGTTATTACAGATCAATTACAGGATTTTAAATCACCAGTCATACAACCCATAAGGAACGGTTTCAACATCATATAAAACATCAATTACAGCAGGATGACAACCTTAGAACCAATTTCCTTGCAACAAGTAAAATAAAATAAAAATAAATTAAATTAAAATTAACTTTTCAGTTGCTGTGTAAAAAAGTGCCAAACGGTTTGTACCTATAAAATAATGAACTTTATTTACAGAGGGTGAGTACAAAACAGTACACTCAGTCAACATTTGGTTGCTGATCTTCCCTTAGGCGCTCCTTACTCTCACACATACACAGATTTATACACACTAATAATATTATATACAAACATTTAATAATAAATTATAATCCATGATAATATATCACAAGAAAAATTATTGTGATTAAACAAAGTTATAATCCTCATAAAGACTTGTAAATTGTTTTTACAGATCAGGCATTTTGTACAGAATATTGGACCAGAATAAGACAAAGATTTATAATAATTATGCATTTCAGTGAGTGGGGGAAGGGAACGTTCAGTTTGTTTGTTGGGGCAGAACATAGATTCATGTCATGTGGGAGGGTTGCATGGAAGCGGTCTTTCATGTAGGATTGGTAAAAATCATGGATGAATTTATAGACAGTGACCGCCTTTTTTATGTCAACTTGGTCAAAAACTTGAATACCACTGTAGCATTTTGAAAAGTTCAGTTGATGGAGTATGTTTAGGCTTGTCTAAAATAAGACGTGCAGTAGATTTTTTTAAGTTTGTGTATTCTCTTGAGCATTTGTTTCGAGCAGTTACCATAGATATTTAGACAATAGAGAATATGAGGCGAAATATTATTATATGGAAGAGAATTCGGTACTTTTGAGGTGGGAGTTTTTATGATTTCTTAAAACAGATAATAGGCGGGATTTATATGGTGTTCCCAGGACAGATTTTGGTGAAGGTGTAATTCCAGTAATTTTTGGTGGGAGACTGATTCAACTTTTGAAGTTTCAATAAAAATATCTAAAGTTTTATTAGATGTTGTCTTTAGTCTTTGTGAAGAACCAAGTAGCAAGTAGCACAGGAGTAAAAGCATCTTATTTTCAACACAACACATGGAACATTTGGTGATACATTCATTAGGTTTTGTGTCAATTTCTATTATATTGGTTGAAGAATAATTTATGGTGGTGTCGTCAGAATAAGATTCAACATCACATACAACGAAATCATTCATATGCACAGAATAAATAACAGAGGTCCGAGAATAGATCCCTGAGGGACACCCGACTATACGTCTATGGGCTTGGTCAATCGTTAACCAGTATACATCTGATGGAGGTGGCAGTGACGTTTGTGGCCACAGCTGTGTGTAACGTATAGAGAGTAGAATAAGTCATCCGATTGGAGGAACAAATGGTATTTTAATTCATCTCAAAAACACAAGTTTATCGATTTCAACTGCTCGTTAACGTTTTGTCACAATTGCTAGCGTCCATTATTTTACATCATGGCGCCTCCCTATGATTCACTGTAATACCCGTATTCAGTTCTACGTAAATATCGCGGCGTAATAATTTACTAGAAGTGGACAAAGTTATTTTCATTCTGTGGTTCCTGACTAGTTGTCACTGAGGAGACAGGTTGGTCTTCTCTTTAACACAAACTGGAACTGAGTCCACATCAATTGTTATTCTGGTTAACCTGAAATGACTAACTAGAATGGTAAATGTAGGTAATTTGTAAACTCACGTCTTATTGATTTGTCAGTCAAAACGACACAAACCTAGTGACCAGTGCATGCGCTATATTATAGTATATTTGAAATAACTTTCTCCTGAAGTTGTAATTGGACCGTGTTGTATAAGGGCAGTTCAAGTTAAGAAGCTTTGGTTTGTACAAATTCCCAGGTTACTAGTCTTAATAGTTGACCATTTGCTTTCCTATGGAACAGAGGTAGGTGCATCATTGGCTTTTCGCGTACTTTCTCGCGTTACTTGTCATGTATAGGCACTCCGCCAACGTCACGTGATTTATAACCTAGAATTAATGCCAATAAATCCAATAGTGCACCTTGATGATGGGACGCTGGACTCGCCCCTTTAACTCGCCACTCAGAGAGAGAGAGAGAAGAACTTTCTTTGCAGTGACTGGTACACCTAACAATGCCCATTTGATGGACTATTCACTTGAAAGGTTTCCTTGGTTTTCGTCAAGTCCAGAAGCGCCACACAATATTGATGTATTTGGTTCATACTCCGATGAAAATGTATTACTCCTTTGAGGAGCTCACAAATGTTTCTCGGAAAAGACAACTCCAAATATACAATTGGTATTATTCACAATATGAGTAACTAAGAGTTTTGTGTTATTTCAGAAAAAAAAAATTGTATTTACATGTGCATAAATTTGCCGCTCGATCACTGCGGATTAACACCTATTAAACCTACTGGGATTTATGAACAATTTCAAATTTTTAGTAAATAGTACCAAAGTTTAATAAGATTTAGTATTATTTGTCATTTTCTTTGCCTTTTGTTTGCTGACCATCTGTCCACTGGATTGGCAATTGTGATTTGTTTTATGGGAAGATGAACTAAATCATTTGAACATTGTCTTGTCGAACTCAAGTTTTTAAAAAAGCTATTTGGTCGTGAGGTAAGCTTTGCCATAGTTTAAAACGCGTCAAAAGCTTCCAGCAAGCCAAGCTTCTAATCTTTATTATCTTTTTCAGAAGTCATATATGTATTGAAAATCAGATTATTATTATTTTGCCGCAAAGATGTGGTGTCAAATATTCATCATCACTTGAATAATAATGATTTAAAATATTTTACTAGAAAACTGTGCAGCTTACCTCACTACGGACGGTGCACTTCCAAAGCAGGCGACATTGGTTATAAGTGGAGGACAAGTTATATTATAAGGCTTTTGTTTATTCATTTCTCTTCAATTTATGTTAGCTGAAAGACCCTTTTTAAATATATCGAAAATTATTATCGTATTGAAATGTGAAATATAAAGGTAGGTTAGAAGAAGAAGTGAGCAAATTATTTTTCTTGCATACTGCATACAAGAAAAAATCGGATGACATAAAAAGAATATAGCTCATGAAATACAATAACTATACTAAACTATATAACCGGGCCATATGTCGACCAATGTTTTTTAATTTCTTTGCATCAGTGCTACCAGAATCTCGGAGAGTGGCTCAGGCGAGACTAGGAAATGGTTAGAACATACGCATGTTTATTCGATCAATACTTTAGTACGCCAATGGGACCAGTAAACATACGGACTTATACACGATCAGTACTTTAGTTCCTGAAGCGGACCAGTAAACATACTCATTTTCATTCGGTCGATACTTAAGTACGTCAATCGGAGCAGTAAACATGCGGACTTATGGACGATCAGCACTTTAGTACGCCAATAAAACCAGTAAATATACCAAACTATACATGATCTGTAATTTAGTACTTCGGTCGTACTAGTAAACTTACGGACTTATACATGATCAATACTTTAGTACGTCAATCGGACCAGTAAACATACGGACTTATACACGATCAGTACCTTAGTTCCTGAAGCGGACCAGTAAACATACTCTTTTTCATTCGGACGATACTTAAGTACGTCAATCGGAGCAGTAAACATGCGGACTTATGGACGATCAGCACTTTAGTACGCCAATAAGACCAGTGAATATACGAAATTATACATGATCTGGAATTTAGTACGTCGGTTGTTCTAGTAAACATACGGACTTATACCCAATCAGTACTTTAGTTGTTCAATCGGACCAGTGAACAGACGCACTTTAATCGATCAATACTTTACTACGTCAATCGGCCCGAGTAAACATACGGACTTATACACGAGCAGTACTTCTTTTGCAAAAGCTGCGTGTCAATCTCGCTATGACTTTATAATATATGCACTTTGACTCGACCAAAGCGGAAAAGACCAGCATTGTGTTTATGAATAAATTACTTTCTTTACATCTAATGTATATGCAAGGTTTTTGAAACAAAAATAAGCACCATATAATATGATTAGCAGTGTACCGCACAGTTGGAAATGATCACGTTTGACATTCCATCGTAATTTCTTCTAAATTAAGGTAACTGAAGAAGCTTGCTGCAAGCCTTTGGATCCGTTGTCTGCTAGCATTGGTTATAGGACGTTCTTGAAATGGCTTACAGAGACTATGGAAATATAACCTTAAGAGTTGGTTTTAAAGAGGTAAGTCTATTGACGCGAGAACGCCAGACAAGACATTAGATATTTTGTATCAAATTAAATCAGAGAATCGGATATAAACGTACTTTCAATCATAAATAAATCAACTTCTATCTTGCAGAAAAATATTAACTCTTGTTTTACCCGACTGGCTTGCTGTTTTATATTTGGCTGACCCAATGATAATCTTGATGTTTTATATTTGCTCTAATGTTCATTTGTAGTGGTTGAAATTAAAGATTCTCTAACACCCCCTCAGCCGAATATTTGCGATTTTTTTTATTATTGACTATTCCAAAAGTTGAGATAGTGAATTTTATCCCAGAGCAGACCCGATAAAAAAAATTGAATTTGAAGACCGTTAACTTTGATGATAAAACTACATTATTTACACCAGATTGTTTTGACAATCAATTAAATACAGGTAGCTAGCTACCTGGAGAGGATTAACATTAATCATGTGGTTGATTTGTGTTAGCCTGTTCAGAGATTTGCCATCGCTTGAATATAATTCAACTAACATTTGACAAAATCAGCTCTTGTCAATTTGATAGAAAAACGGGTATATTTCACAATATCTATGCATAACTATTTGCCAAACATACATGGAATAACTCAATTCGATATTATAAACAAATTGTGAAAACATTTGATTGAATTACTTCAAAGAATTCCGCATGAAAGATGTAAAAGTGTCATAAAGTAGATCAGAAATACATTTTACTCGCTTTCTCTGCTTTCATTTTTCATGGGCGTACTTGGGAAAATGCCTACTTCTCGGCTGTTTTTCTACCTACAGAACTGATTTTTTGCACACTTCATCTTAACATATAAAACTAAAAAACTTACTTCACATTTTTAATATCTTTTTTCGTTTAATAGATAAAGTTATAAGAAGTTGAGATTTCACTATTTGACTCATTGTTTTGATTTTTGATCTTAAACCCAACATAGCAAGAAAACTAAGACGAACAGGAAAAAACTGAATAATAGTTTTTTGGTTCACAAAATGTTTTATTCGTTGATGTAAAATTGAACAGTTGACGTAAATAGTGTAAAAGATGTAGCAATTGAAAATGAGGTAGCAAACACTTACTTTTTATGCCAAATATTTTTTCTGTAAGTTTTAGAAAAACAATAATATACTTATAATTGATATGCAGAAAAAAACGATTCAGAAAATATATGCATGTGTTGCTAAATTCACAGCAGTTTAGAAGTAAAATGGCAAAATGTAAAAACACTCTGTAAGGGGTTAGAGTAGCTGCTTCTACGGCGAAGCTCATCTACTGAGAAAGATAACTTTTCTTTAAAAAAGTTATTATCAATATTTGAAGCTCTCGTTTATAATCGATTTAGTTTCGTTTAAAGATATCAATCCCTGTATCTATTTAACATCATTGACCTTCAGCAGATATCCATAATCCGATTATTCTGGAAATGGCCGTGTCGTTTTTGTTCTTGGTTGATCATTATGATCGCTTTTACAAAGTAGTTAATTTTCTTAAATGACTACGGTTCTTTTCTGCATCTGTAAGTCGTTTCATTTGACAGTGGAGTCAATTCACAACACTAACCACGATAAATGGCCAGACATTGATGACGGGGTTTATGATGGACTTGTTATCTGAGATTAGTTTTCATCTTAATATCAGGTATAGTATGTTTATTATTTAACCTCGCTTAATAGATTTACATCAGACTAAGGATAATTATTTACAATCAGTCAACAGCTCAATATCAGGTAGAGTAGCTTTGGGCTCGTCCAATACCTCAACAGCTGTGTGGTGTTCCTATACCCCACAGCTCCGTGGTGATCCGATACCTCCACAGTTGTGTGGTGCTCCAATACCTCCACAGCTGTGTGGGGTTCCGATACCTTCACAGATGAGGGGTGTTCCAATACCTCAACAGCTGTGTGGTGTTCCGATACCTCCATAGCTGTGTGGTGCTCCGATACCACCTCAGCTGTGTATTGTTCCAATACCTCCACAGGTGTGTGGTGTTCAGATACCTGCAAAGATGTATGGTGATCTTATACCTCCACAGCTGTGTTGTGCTCCGATACCTCTACAACTGGGTGGTGTTCCAATACCTCCACATTTGTGTGGTGTTCCGACACTTCCACAGCTGTGTAGTGTTCCGATACCCCAACAGCTGTGTGGTGTTCCGATACCTCCATAGCTGTGTGGTGCTCCGACACCACCACAGCTGTGTATTGGTCCAATACCTCCACAGGTGTGTGGTGTTCCGATACCTCCAAAGATGAGTGGTGCTCTTATATATGCACAGCTGTGTGGTACTTCGACACCTCCACATGTGTGTGGTGTTCCTATTCCTCCAAAAATGTGTGGTGGTCTTATACATCGACAGCTGTGTGGTGTTCCTATACCTCAAAAGCTGTGTTGTGCTCCGATACCCTCACAGCTGTGTGGTGCTACGATACCTCCACCGCTGTGTTGTGCTCCGATACATCCAAAGCTGCGTGGTGTTCAGATATTGCCACAGATGAGTGGCGCCCTAACACCTCAAATGTTGTGTGTTGTTGCGATACCTCCACAGCTGTATGGCGTTACGATACCTCCAAAGATGTGTGGTGTTCCCATACCACCACAGCTGTGTGGCGTCCTAATACCTCCAATAATGTGTGTTGTTGCGATACTTCCCTACCTGTGTGGTGTTTCTATATCTCCACAGCTATGCGGTGTTCCAATACCTCCACACCTGTGTGGTGTTCCGATATTTCGACAGCTGTGTGGCATCCTGATACCTCCACAGCTATGTGGTATTCATATACCTCCACAGCAGTGTGGTGTTCCAATACCTCCACAGCTGTGTGGCGTTCCGATACCTCCTCGGCTGGGTGGTGCAACGACACCTCCACAGATTTGTGGTGTTTTCATACCTCCAAAGATGTGTTGTGCTCCTATACCTCCAGAGCTGTGTGGTGGTCCGATACCTTCGCAGATGGCTGGTGTTCCTATACCTCCACAGCTGTGTGATGCTCAATACAGCCACAGCTGTGTTGTGCTCCGATATCTCCACAGCTGGGTGGTGTTCCAATAGCTTCACAGCTGTGTAGTGCTCTTATACCTCCACAAATGTGTTGTGCTCCAATACCGCCACAGCTGTGTGCTGTCCCGATATTTCGACAGCTGTGTGGCATCCTGATACCGCCACAGCTATGTGATGTTCTAATACCTCCACAGCTGTGTGGCGTTCCGATACCTCAACTGGGTGGTGCAACGACACTTCCACAGATTTATGGTGTTTTCATACCTCCAAAGATGTGTTGTGCTCCTATACCTCCAGAGCTGTTTTCTGCTCTTATACCTCCACAGCTGTGTGTTGATCCGATACCTTCACAGATGGGTGGTGTTCCTATACCTCCACAGCTATGTGGTGCTCAATACATCCACAGCTGTGTTGTGCTCCGATATCTCCACAGCTGAGTGGTGTTTCATTACCTCCAAAGATGAGGCATCCACAGCTGTGTTGTGATCTGATATCTCCACAGCTGAGTGGTGTTTCATTACTTCCACAGCTATGTGGTGTTCAGATACCTCCACAGCTGTGTGGTGTTCCTAGACCTCCAATGCTGTATGTTGTCCCGATACCTCCACAACTGTGTGACATTCCACTACCTCCACAGCTGTGTGGTTTTCCGATAGCTCCATAGTTGTGTGGTGCTCTTATACCTCCACAGCTGTGTTGTGCTCCGATACATCGACAGCTGGGTGGTCTTCCACGGATAGGTGGTGCAACGACACCTCCACAGATATGTGGTGTTTTCGAACCTCCAAAAATGTGTTGTGCTCATATACCTCCAGAGCTCTGTGGTGGTCCGATACCTCCACAGATGTGTGGTGTTCCAATAGCTCCACAGCTAAGTAGTTCTCCGACACCTCCAAAAATGTGTGATGTTCCCATACCTCCACAGCTGTTTGGCGTTTCGATACCACCACAGCTGTGTGGTGTTCCAATACCTCCACAGCTATATGGTGCTCCGATTTCTCCATAATGATACATCCACAGCTGTGTTGTGCTCTGATATCTCCACAGCGGAGTGGTGTTTCATTACTTCCACAGTTGCGTGGTGTTCAGATACCTCCACAGCTGTGCGGTGTCCTGAGACATCCAATGCTGTATGTTGTCCCGATACCTCCACAACTGTGTGACATTCCACTACCTCCACAGCTGTGTGATGTTCGGACAGCTCCATAGCTGTGTGGTGCTCTTATACCTCCACAGCTGTGTTGTGCTCCGATACATTGACAGCTGGGTGGTCATCCAATTCCTCCACATCTGTGTGCTGTTCTGATACCTCCACGCTGGGTGGTGCAACGACACCTCCACAGATGTGTGGAGTTTTCATACATCCAAAGATGTGTTGTGCTCATATACCTCCAGAGCTGTGTGGTGGTCCGATACCTTCACAGCTGGGTGGTGTTCCTATACCTGCACAGCTGTGCACTGCTCGATACATCCACAGCTGTGTTGTGCTCCGATATATCCAGAGTTGAGTGGTGTTTCATTACCTCCACAGCTGGGTGTTACTCCAATACCACAACAGCTGTGTGGTGTTCCAATACCTCCACAGCTGTATGGTGTTCCGTAACCTGCAAAGATGTGTGGTGATCTTATAACTCCACAGCTGTGTTGTGCTACGATACATCCACAGCTGGGTGGTGTTCCGATACCTCCAAAGATGAGTGGTGCTCTTATACCTCCACATGTGTGTGGTGTTCCTATTCCTCCAAAAATGTGTGGTGGTCTTATACCTCGACAGCTATGTGGTGCTACGATACCTCCACAGCTGTGTTGTGCTCCGATACATCCAAAGCTGCGTGGTGTTCCGATAGTTCCACAGCTGTGTTGCGCCCTAATACCTCAAATGTTGTGTGTTGTTGGGATACCTTCACAGTTGTGTGGTGTTACGATACCTCCAACGATGCCAGGTGTTCCCATACCACCACAGCTGTGTGGCGTCCTAATGCCTCCAATAGTGTGTATTGTTGCGATACCTCCATAGCTGTGTGGTGTTCCTATATCTCCACAGCTATGCGGTGTTCCAATGCCTCCACAGCTGTTTGGTGTTCTGATATTTCGACAGCTGTGTGGCGTCCTGATAGCTCCACAGCTATGTGGTGTTCATATACCTCCACAGCAGTATGGCG
>JAVFBW010157311.1:0-11873 GCA_034783835.1 Mopalia ciliata
TTATGTCACAAAGCACCCCTCCGGCACGTCAAAGATTAGACGCAACTCACTGGAAGGAGTTGATCGCAGTCGTTAGAGAGCTTATGTCACTTGTGATGGCTTACGATCAGTTGCAACTGGACGTAAAAAATAGAGCATGTGCGACTATCTGGAACTGGACGGCAACTAGTTGCCGATAGACGCAGTAAAGAGGCAGCTGCGCTTATGTCACATTCAAAGCTACGACTGATAAGTTGCCGTCGATCGTCAACTGGTCCACTGGAACTGATCGGAACTAGTTCTCACTCGACTTAACTGCGACCTAAGCTAGGCTTAAGACTAATGGAGCTGTGAACAACCGGCCCCAGGTCGTAAGTCAGCAAGATCAATACTTATATAAATAATATAATAGCAAATAGCATAAATAAAGAAGAAAGAACAAAACTACGGCGAGTTGATCAAAGCTCTGAGATCAATTCCACAAAGCAGTTCTGACTGACGTCAAAATGCTCAATTTGAGATTTACGCCACCAGTCATAATATAGTTTCACAGTCAAATAATTATTACCCATTAAGTTTATAATAATCTTAACCAAATATTTCGGTTTAAGTTAAAAACTGAGAAATTGGAGAGGCCTTAAACATTTTGACTTAATTACAAAAATGCTTTGTCGAATCGGGACCTGTTAACTTAACACACAGCTACATAATGTTGCATTACAAAGAAGTTTAATTGTGGCATAAGGTCCAAGGGCCACCTTTCACAAAATGTCGTTTGGCAAAATATGTCGTACGTTAAATTTTCGTCATGTAAAACTACAGGGGGAAAACATCACACGAGATTTTATTGCCATACGACATTATGTGAAAAAGGATCCAGGGGTTCGCTTCACTAAGCGATCTTAGACATAACTGTCCTAGCAACACTATGTCTTCAGCACTGGTCGTCATGGTATTTACGTTCAGCGTAAGTTAAGATCGCTTTGTGAAATGGACCCCAGGTATTCGTGACGCAACGTCTTCTAGTATGTTGGGAACCGTTTCAAAAAGCGATCGTAGCTTACGTTGAGCGTAAATGCCATGTCAACACTGTTTTCAGTACTAGTCTTCGTGGCGTTAACTTAACGTAAGCTAAGATAGCTTTGTGAAACGTACCCCTATTTAGACATCTGAGCTGTCTACCAGGAGAGCCATACAATTAGCATGTAGATATAATATGAAACGACTTAAAGGCCTAATCTCAAGAAAAATATTATATAATTTTACCTTTATCTTTGATCCAAACACTTGTTAGACACACTATCCATATGGTATTGTTGTAGATGTACCTCTTCATCATTGTTAACGATCCTATGTTTCCTACAAAGATTTTCTCATGATTTAACTTATAGAGTGCGCGAGCGAATAGAGTATCCAAACTGTTCTTGATGACCCCAATAACTAAGATGTTTTATTCTCTCCTGCCCACTCAGCATCACTCTGACTATATCTGCCTGCTTCGATGTTACTGTTACTAGCTAACGCATATACAGTCACCGTTTTAGGCCGAGATTGCAGCTTAATCACACATGTGTCAGACTTTGTTCACATCCGCCTTTCTCACACAGTCCGGGTTTTCGCACAAGAGCGTTGAAGTAATATTTCCGAAATACAAGTGAACTCTAACTGCTTTTGTTCTGATAAATGTTGTTTTGATAGCTCTATAAAGTAAACGATCTGTTCCGTATGAGGTGTCCGGTTACAACGCGAATCATATCATTTAACATTCCACGGATTCTTTGTCTAACGGAGAGTCTGAATGAAAAAGTTTATGTTTTACATATCTCCATCCAACTCCCCCCGGTTTATTTCACAGTCACTTTAGGAAAACAAAAACATCCACAATAACACAAAAGCAAACAATCAGTGTTCGAATTCCAAACGACTAAAGTACAGGTTTAATAAAGTAAAGACTTTCGACAGAATTGTCGCCTATCACAACCCCTTCAAGTCTGGGATTTGTTTTATGTATAAAATAAACTCTGTCACTATCTTTTATCAAATCGTTCTCCCTATTTAATAAAAATAAATAACATTACATGTATGCTAGTGCATACAAATAAAATTTATAGACTGTTTAACATGTATATGGACTGAGTGTCTGTAATAAAGTTATAAATAAAAAAAAAAAATAAAAAAAAAATAAAAAAAAAATACACGGTTGAGTCATATATCTGTTGGGAAATCAATTATATTCTGCACTCTGTGTCCTGACAATTCCCAAACACTGCAGATTTATCAGGTCTTGTGTTACAATAACGTTTGATTGGAGTCGGAGGAAATCTCATGGGATTTCGTCAGTCAGCAATAAAAGAGACTGACTTCCTGGGAAGCACCAAAACCAGTCAATTAAACCAGTTCATCTGGAGTCTTGTTTCTCCCGGCAATCCTCGGGCGTAGCACAATAATCTAGTTACTTTACCATATTTAACCGGGTATTTCAATCTTTCTTGGCATCTCCACGCTGTTTATCATGATGTCGTCAGTTCAGGTTAAGCTACCGAAGCGACTAACGGCATCAAAATCTGTACTTTATCAAACGGAGTCGTGTTCTTGTAAATGTACTGTGTAAATAAATATTGGGTGGCAATTTTGTATTTGTTTACTTTACTTTTTTATTTGAATCGATGTACCTATCGTGGCTCCACCTATTTAACAGCACGGCAGCTCTATTGAAGGTGAACAACTGACAAGTCGCTGGTACCCATACTAAACTACACACATGTTATGAAGTACCAGACTATTTACAGTAATTTCTAATAATTTCGGATTCTTCGACAGCATATGAATAGAACGCATGAGTATACTCTAAGCTGTAGACTCTTACTTATTTTATTATATTATATATATATATATTGAGATTAATATATGGTCTTGTGGTTTGATCTTTCTCTCTATAGTGATTCACATAAGTTACAAGATCCACAGTTAACATTACGTAACGAATTTAATTGGACAAGAGCTTTACATATATAATCGCAAAAAGTTCAAATCATACATTTAAAAGGCAGCTGGGTAAATCGTCTAAGAGTATTTGGTTAAATCCCTTTTGGACCCATCTTAATGCCAAACATGATATATATTTATATCTTCCAATTTATACACTTGATTGGCCATTGTAGGAAACATTATCCTAGAACGACTTGCTATTTAATTAAATTCAAAGCGGTTGTAGCCAATTTAGTTCTTCCTGAACTGACAATGTGCCCAAGGGGACACTAAAAACAGTAGAATATCGACAGATTCTGTTCCCCGAGGGTACTATTATGGGGAACTGTTTTCTTATTTAGGAATTATTGATTTAATTATTGAACGTTTTTGACACCACCGGATATAAGTCATACATTTAATGAGATATGACATTCATAATATAATAAATCTCCTAAGAAACTTATATAGTTTTGTAATAAATTTTGGCAGGATTTATCAGAGGTGTAACCCCAGAGTGGTTAGATTTTGATTACTTGCTAGTTCTGTTATGCGTGTACTCTCGTGTTGAGACGTCGAGGACCAGCCCAGTAAACCGTTAATGTTGTGCCTTATAATCACTACAACACAGTGTATCACACAAACACGCTTTTGCGATAGCTGATTTACAGGTCAACTTCTCTGTGGATGTTACATTTTTATCAACAAAATTACAGCTAGCAATATTTGCAGGTAAATTAATGGTAATTGAATTTTTTTTTGCTTGACATTATTCTTTTCCTAGTTTTCGTCTGTATCTCTCGTATGACCCTGTTTCACGTAAACCTTGGCTTCATCTAGTAATTGCAATACAACATGCGTCTATGTACAGGCTGAAATATAACTCTCAATCAGAGAGTACTGTAAAACAATAATACAAAATTACCTGCAGTTGAATAACAAAATCTACCAGCTGAATAGAACAGCTGTCGAAAACCCAAACTAGTTTAAACAAAGAATTATAGTTTTTGGTACATGTTGTTGACGGTGTATGGTGATGCTCACATGCTTCCATTTTGAAGACCCCTGTTCGTTTTTCTCCCTGGAGTTAAGTGTTTTGAACAAAAGAACATTTGTCTAGTACTGGGTTGCCATTTTGAATTTCAAAAATATAAATACCAAAATGCAGCCCTATCGTTTTCTGTTCGTATATGAAACTTTTCTGACTGCTTTCCACGAATATAGTAGCTCAGGATCTTCAATGTCATGGCGAAGAATGGTCACAAAGTGTCTAACAAAGAGAGAACTACTTTAGTCCTGAATATATTGTAAAATAACACAAATAAATTCTGTAGATATGGCTGTTATGACCTTGGACCAACGACAATGAATTTCAAAACTTCATTTTGTGATACATTGTTTTGTCATTTGTGATGAACGCGTGAAATTGTCTCTTAAATCAATTTCCTAGAGAGATTACCCCACAATCCGGAAATTGACACTCTAAGACATAATCCTAGAAGAGATGTGTATGTAGTTAATTTAAAGAAGACACAGCTAGAGCCACAATAAGAGGAAGTAAATGCGTAGACCACAATGCAAAACAATGTGCCTCCCTTTTCTGTTGGTTGTGTAAGGTGATGCTTTTAAGTTGAAGTGAGGTGAGATGAGTTTATATGTTAAGATAGGATTAAAAAAAGTGTTAAAATTTGTGCCCTTAACTTAGTAGCATAACATAACTTTGACAAAATAGAGCAATATTTGCTAATTGCATCAGACACGTTTACAGGGAAGTATTTCTGGGAAGATTCCGCTATTTTCCTTTTCTTTGCAGGTTTCCTTTACACAGAATTTCTCAGAGGAATATATTATAGTTTGTTCTAGTTTTTTTTACCTGGATGATTTCCTGACTCATCACATGTAACCTCGTGAAATCACTTAGACATCTTATTTAAAAGCTGTCGGATTTTACACCTACTGAATATTAAGTGTTAACATCAACGAGGGAAATCTCAGGTAGCTTTCGCGAGTTAATAAGAAACAAACGAATAATTTAGCAATGTCAACAACTACGGCTTTCCCCGAAAAGAACCTAATAGTTTAATCTTTCAAATATCATCGCTGATCTCTCGTTTTAACTGAGTGTGATTGGCGGACTAGAAACATTAAACGTTTATGACCCAGTTCGTCGACAGTAGCAGTCTACGACCGAAGGCAAAAATAATGACGGAAAGCAGTACTCGAAATCAGTTTATAAACATGATCAAGAGCAGGTTTTTTGTTCACAGTTTAAATTACATCCAGATCCAGTCGTTGTTCTATTTCTTGGAGTCTCATTTTGTAACGATCAATACCATTGAGCTTTTCAAGGCAGACAGGCTATACGCAAGGCATTGAGGTAAGACGGCGATGGTTTAAATCAGATGTTGAGGTCTGAAGTTGTTAGGAAAGAACTACGAAAAGAAATACATGTGACTGATGTGCGATAGAGTGTTGTTGGTAGGCTGTGATTCCCACGATTTTGGGTGTATGCTGCCAAAGAAAGCCAGCATATGTGACTAGACCAGAATACAAATAAGGAGAGCTGTGTCGCATGGTCTCTCTATAGGAGTCTATATATAGGGATAACACGTGTTCGGACGATGGTAATGAACGAGGGCAACCGATTGAACCTTGCATCACCGATGTCTGACTCATGGTAACGAAGGAGTTACACTAACATTATGTTATGATTATGACATAGACCATAGTACTCCAATGGCCAAGTACAGCTCAGAAATCCTGATAGCTTGGCTTTTTTATAAGGAGTTTTCTTAACCTAATATTCACTGTCATCCACAGTCATGGAAATATTTCCAATCATCAGAACCTTATTTACTCAGCAGCTTTGCTTGACATTCCTATCTTGGTAGTGTCACTAAATCTATTTTACTTTCCAAATTAGGCCACTAAGCATGAATGAGTTTTTGTAATCAATACCTCGTATTAATGTAATCGGCTTGAACTAAACAAATTCATTTCACTGTGCACATTAAGGTTAGTGTCCGTGCCATTAGCTTACCAGGGTATATATGTATTTCCTGGTGGACTTAACACAGACTCTGATATTTGTGAATATAATCCGGAAGTAAACCAATTCGGTTGTGACATATACTATGATAATACCAGGCAACCTTGTGTTAACATTTTGTTGAGCAATGGAAACATGCATTTCAATTCTCCTTCCTGAGAGTTTTGTTCATTCCCAAATCATGAGTGGAGCGTTAACATGCAATGTGTAAAAGAACCTTTGTATTCAATGTTCAAGTTTAACCGTATAAGCCTTAACATTTTGAGTCACAAAAAACGTCCTCTTACCGTTTTAAGATCATGGTTAGCTTTGTTATCTGAATAAATATGTATAAAATGGACAAATCAACTTCTGTTTATAGTTTTAAAAGAGCTTTACTGAAGTTCAAAGCTTCAAGACAGAGTCGTAAATGCATATAAAATTGGTCTTATTTACTGCTCTGAACGTTGCTAAAATAAAATAAGAAACAAATATAGCATACGGTATAATACTGAATTGTCATGCCTGAATTTAGAGGAAACTATGTTTTAAAGCATATTTTATAAATAAAGGTTGCAAATATGTCTGATTATTTATGAAGTAAGTATAGTACCACAGGGCAATATGCCAACAAATATTATGCCCCTGACTTTGTTCCGACGGTTAGAACAGCCATAATCCGTTTGGATTACTATTTGATCCCAACGAATCAAACAAATGAACAAATTAATACAAAATGAAAGACATTCTATCAACTTTGCCGTCATAGTCCTTCGGAGTACAGAGAGAATCCAAACAAAAAACTCAGGCGATAATCTGTCATTTATTATATGCATATAGTAATCACCTGGTGGGTATGATTTTTTGATATTGTGATAAATGTTCATGAGTTGTAAAGGCTAGTAACGACAGCACCGTGTTAGCAAATAACTATGTGCCTCGTAAAGTTTATTTTATTACCCTCGAGGCGGGAGTATCATGTCTGCTCTTTAGGTCATGGTAGTAGTGATTTACTCTACGCGTTTTTCACACCCATTTAAATCAATTGCTCCATTTTTTGTGAACGGACGGGACTTTGATGCTAAATGAAAGGTATACTAATCTTATTAAGCCTTATTTGAACAGCCTTAATGATGTCAGTTATGTTTTGTTCGTTACTATTTTTATACAACTTAATAAAGTTAATATTCACTTTCTCAACGACATAAAAATAAATTCACAACCTATGCTGTTTACGAATTTGGGGGAATTATCAATTATGATGAGTGTATTAGTTACGGCTGTTTTAAGAACATGTATATTATCTCCTAGCTAAAATGTGTCCGTATTAATATACCGGTAAGCAAATCAAACCAAAGTCTATCGACAATATGTTTAAACTCTTCACTGTCTTCAGTCATTTATCTGGAAACAGAAGCGAAAGTTAACATAAAGCCTTGGATCCAGTATAGCAAGTGGTGTAGTGAGCTAGACGCATTATACAGACTCGTGTTAATGATGTCATCAACTTGACCATTAATTGTTTTCAATCTGATTGCCTTTTATTTCTAACACAGCCCCTAGTGGCTAGTGTCCATTCTACAACAGAACTTAACAATCACATTGCGAGATCGATCACAAAAAGCCGGAGGTATTCCGTGTGTCTTTGATAATCGGTTTATCGCTTGCACAGAGGTGCACTATCTATCAAATAAGCATAACATGGAAATTAATAATTACTTGTAGCATTTAGTTCGTAAGAATTAGGGTACATTCTTCAATAATCTACATAAGTTGTTTTTCTGTAGTGTACGCGTAATCCCGTATATAGGCTTCGTTGGTGTGGGGAGTAAAAGTAAATGGCCTGTTATCGATACGTTTCAGAATATGTCTGTCTATACGACTCCTTTGTGTTGTCAACGATCTGGTCATTTTTGGAGAAAGATATGATATAATCACGAACGTGCAGATCTGGTAGGCCAATATAAGCCAAATATTCTATATTCACTGTTATATCTATAAGTATGAGCTAAAACACAGTATCAATCCTCAGGACAAATCATAACCTATCCTTGGTTACGAGACGAGGATAACCGTAATCTGTGATATAGCTTTCCCCACACCTCTGCTTTATTTCGTACCTGTCGTGTTACAATATAGTCTGATTTGAGCTGAGGTAAATCTCTAGTGGTCCTCTCAGTAAGCAATGAAACAGATTGACTTCCTGAAAGTCGACAATCTCTCGATTTAACCACTTCTCCGAGGCTAAATTATTTCCCACAATCCCCGTGATGCCCACTATCATAGAGTTAATCTGCATCCTTAATCATTTCCCCAGAGGAGCGGGTGAATCAGAATGTTACGTGTTTCTCCTACAACTATATTGCAAAATTAAAATTATGTTTTCGTCAAAATGCGCAAGGCAAATGGAAAGTTAAACAGTAAGATGAAAAAAGTGTTGTTGATAAATTTGACTGTTACTCATTTCACTATTTACTTCTTTAGAGCCATTTCCACTTGTTCGAATTATATGTCCACATCGCTTATTTCATATGTAATATAACACGATTCTGTGGATTTCAACTTCTTTATTTATTACTATATAAATAGTCAATAAATAATAAATAAATAAATGTTGAAATCCATACAATCGTGTTGTGTTACTACTACTGCTTCTAAATGCCACTAAAACAAGTTATGTTATATGTCTCCTGTATTTGATCCATAGTGACGTATGTCCGCTATATTCTCTTATTCTTCGGGCAGAAGTTAATCAGACATAAAAAAATTCTAAATCATATTACAAGGAAATTAGGAAACCGTTTAAGTTGAAATTTGCAAATCTCGTTTATCAGTTGCGCGCAAATTCAATCACCACATTCCTTCTGATAAACGAGTTATCAAACATTTCATCCGGATAATTAAAAGGGCTGCAAGTGCGAATATGGAAGAAAAATAAATAGCTTTGCTTCTTTGATTTGGGTTTAAATTCACGATAGGATGTCCACGTCGTAATGCTACAATGTTAAATTAATTTTCAAATGAATCGATGGAAAACAAAATAAAAACCACCCCAACGTTACAGCCAAAGAAAGCTCCTGTGGGCCATTCGTGTACCTGGTTGGGACTGGATAAGTGGTTCATCGATTTAATGAATAATCAGTAGTCTGCCTAGCCAGTCACTCAAGCGGGCTTTAGGAAACAACAACCATTATTCCAGTTTTATATGAAACACCTCGCTACATTCCAAGCACATTGATTCTCACTATTATGAATTATTAAAGAATTGCGACACATATTTTTTGGACACTGTTATACCTCCCTGCTTTTAGAGTACAACCTAAACAAACAACGAGGCCCCAACTATAAAAACAAATATATACATCGATTGTTCATAACATTTGTCGAATAATGGAATAATTCATGCACGCTACCCAGGAACAACCACTTGAACTCCGTGTTAAGTTAGTGAAAAACCCCATGCAAAACCCACTCCCAACGCACTAACAAATCAAACATATTTGGCCGAAACTGCCTCTCAGTACACGAATGCTTGTAGATCTAACAAAACAATAGCTTTCATTGTAAATGTCATATTGCTATGGAATGCTAGAAAATATTTGGATCATTTATCGTTTTTTATTTGATTCGATTATGTTGACACTGATGGTTGTCTCCAGGGAACAGAAAACTCCAATGAAAAGCTGAACGTGCTAATGGTAAAACATTGAGGCGCTAATGGGCCACTTTGTGGAATTTTAAAGACGAATAGATAAATACTAATGATTGTTTAACACTTTGACACGAGTAGGTGGCAAATAAATAATTTTACATCGCCTTGTGTTCAATTAGCAACGAAATTCCTGTTTTTCTTTCGTCGATATGTCGCATAGAAATAACTGTATTATAACAAAAAAATTGCGCATTCATATTAAGATTACTGGGGTGTTATGTAGATTAGTACGATAGACACATGGTATTATCCCTGAACTCCATGTTATTCAGGGTTTGTACTGTGTAAATAATGTAACAATGTAAACAGTTGTAGCAAAAATAGTGCTTAATTGTATGTCATGATGGCATGGCTAGTTTTCATTGTGATTAAATGTCAGTAATTAAAGGGCCGCCGCAGCATTTCCAGGGTTACATACTTTAACAGTCACACATGTTAGGGTTGAATCACGGCGTATTTTGAATTTGCCGTACAGCCTTTGAAGTCATAACGCACGGTCGCCTTAAGACGTCCCTGCAGGGGTTGCAGATTTTTGATCCTGCTACCAGACAGCAACGGAGGCCGTACAGATGGGTAGCGGCGAGCGTACGGGAGCTGTGTTAGGACTTCGATTTGCTCACGAGGTGTGCCATATATCGCAAGGTCGCCAAACACGTTCCGTATTGCCGACAAACGTTGACCTAGGCAAACGTACAGCCACCGTACACTCGACGTATATTTTGTTAGCATGCGTGGAAATCAACCAAAGTTCTCAACGGATTTGTATAATATCCCCGACATCAAACAAATACGTGTCTCGAGTAAAATCATTTTCAAACAAAACACTGTTCTTTTTTATGTATGACTTGTTGCAAATAATTCAACTTACGTCCGCTGGAAGTATTTTAATAATAATGTACCTCCAGTGACGTCATTACATCAGCACAAGAACAGCCTTCAGACGTAAACAATAAACATGTAAATAACTCAATGCGAGTTACCTCCCCTGATATGAAGCATTCCATCAGAATCATGAATGGACTGAGTAGATAATGGTGTTAATTCACAATATTAAGCACTACCATTAATAGCTTTATTTGACGTACATGTACGCTACAGCTTATTGTGGTGTATTATGCTTCCATGTTGTTAAATCAATAAGATTAAATAATCATCCATATCGATATAGCGTTAGAGGCTCAGAAGTTAACCTATTCACACAACCAAGACATTAACATAAGGAAACCTCGAACCTGTGTTGTTGCAAAGTAAATTTGTATATAAGCTACATGTATGTAATCCCTTAAAAAGATATTTGGCACAAACTTCCCACTATTTTACCATTTTCCAATGTATACCGCTGGAGTTGTGCTCTTTATGATAATATTTGGACTGAACAGATCACTATATAAAACATTTGATTTGTTTTACACGTTTTTACCTATCAGTTAATATAGCTGTAAAACACATCCGTATTTATGCTCTGTTTATTATGTTCCATTCTGTTGTAAATTTCTCAAACAGACTGATGATGTTTTAAGCTTCCAAAAGCTTTCTAGCCATAAATTAAGAAGCCTCCAAGTCGGCTTTGCTAATTCCAATCGAATTCTGGCTTACATAACGATGTTTTTGCATCGTAACTAGGCAAGAATCAGTGTGAAGTGGGTAATCCGTCGTCATATCAGTGAAATGCCCTTGAGTACAATGATAAATCACAATCAAACACACAAACAAACCGTGACCTGATCAGCGCTTACTTTTATTAATCGGTTATTTGTTTTATCTAGCACCCCAGTACCTGTTAAGTTAATCAATGTGGAGGTTCATTGTCTTTCACAATGTGCAGAAACTTTATTGCAAGATTGGAAATCTCTCGTTTTCTCTTGGGACATTAACACTCACTAAACTTCGTCTAATTCATATTTAAAATACCATACATTGACTCCCAATCAATGTAAGTTTTTGAGGGAATGTAAGGAAGTCAACCCAAAGAAAATATATATTTTATCACACTTATAAATTGGTATTATCCATTTATTCCTTAGCCAGAGCAATATATTTTTTTTAGTCAACCGCTAATTTAAAAATCTATAATGTCTCGCATAAACCAGTTATCTTTATTCTACTCAAATATGCGCAGAAGGAACAATTAATTTCGGGGTTTACCGTCCCATTCTATTAACAATTTGAGTGTTTAAATGTTGTTTC
>JAVFBW010157322.1:0-11346 GCA_034783835.1 Mopalia ciliata
TCGTTGTAGTAGGCCTACCTATTAACCCATAACAATGAAATTCTTAAGGAATTTAAGCATGAAGATCAAATTTAAAAAATTTGTAGGACTGGTTAATTTTGTAGGCGGGTAAAACCACATGTTGAATTGTGACCTATTTATTAAATATCCTTAGCTTAAAAGCCTAAGCAGCACTGTGGTCCATTTCAAAAGGCAATTTGAGCTCCTGTAGAAAGCAATTATCTTTTCAACCAGTACTGAAATATAGTTACTCTGGCAGTTACTACCAGAAAAGCTAAGATTGTTATGGGACAGGTGCTCCAGAACATCTGCAAACACCATTAAGTTGGCTTTAGAAATTGCATGGTGTCTGGCCAACACCTTATAATATGAGGATAAAAATAATGAGTGTACAATCTACAGCTACCTTGATCAACACGCATTTACTCTTTTTACTTGTTTATTTTTCAGAATACCAATATACAAAGTTTAATAAAAATACAGTTCATAAGACCTGAAGTACCGATACCATGATGCAGTATTGCTCAACATTTATCATCCATGTGATAAATTATTTATTAAAAATACCTTGTTGTAAAAGGGCATCATTTTGCTAAGTAACATTGCTGTGTTGTCATATGGGTTGGAATCAAAGGCCCCATATTGCAGCTCAGTTTGTCTATTATACTCACTTGACATATTCATAGAAACAACATAGCAAAAGGTCAACTGATATTCTGTTTATATAATATTTACACTGATGATATAAACTCTGTCTTAATCACCTCTTGTTTTGTTTTGTTGCAGATATTTGCTGTTTTACCACAAACAGATCTTAGAGTATGAGTGATATACATGTACTTGTTTTACTGTGTTGATATATTGCTACATTGTTTATACATGTAAATCAGCATAATTGCCAGTGTTAATGTGTGTGTTTGAGACCTTTGAGATATAGGGTTTAGCATCAATAAACTAATGAGCCGGTCTCTTAAACCTGGATACGAGTTAAACTGTTTCTGTGAACTCATTTATGCTTTAACATGTATTTGCACTTGAACTTAAAAGTGACTGATTATATGGCATGTATTTGCCCAAAACATCTATCTTGTCTGAACTGATATGATTGAGCTTTATTAACTTCACAGTGATGTTCCCTTTTTAGTACATTTCTTAAGTGTTCTAGGAAACACCAGGTAAAGGTTAACTGAGATGGAGTGTTAGATTTTGGACAGTGTACTAAAGGAGTTCACACAACAATCATTGTAACTTCTTCCCATTGATAATGTTATGCTGCTATTTATAGGGCTATTATATCAACTTACTCAACTACTATTCAGATAAAAAAAATTGATAGATAAGGCGGAGTACTAAGATGTGCTCTCTGACACTTAGTTACACTTTAATCAACTCCTCTCCCATGGTCTGTATTGTACATGGGTGTCAGCTGCTTTCTGCAAACCTAACTGCTGGCGGTTTGGAGAGATTTTTGCTGACATGTGCTTTTTAAGCTTAGGGCTGCTCTGTATAATCTCTGTCTTCTACATCTTTTGATTGTCCAGTCTTGAGGTTGTTTGTTGCCAGAGATGTCGAGGGTGGTTTATAGCATGAGGGTGGTTAATGGCCATGAAACGAGCGAAATAACCTTAAGTGTGGCGTATACCACAAGTCATGCAAACAAATAATATAACAAGTTGGGTAATTTTAACTACATTGTACAGTAAAACAGAGAAAGATCATTTAAAGAGGTCTATCTGAAAACGGGAGACTATTGAAGCATATTTACATAGTCCAGATTTTAAGGCAACATACATTCATTATAAATAACACTGTCTGCAGACTATTATCTCTATAAACTGAGAATTAAAAGTTGTAATGTTTATTCCAGTACGGGCTTAAAATAAGTGTAATGCTTTGGATTGCTCAGTTATCTTTTTCTAAAATGCATAGTGCCTACACTTGGTCCCACCTTTAAAATAGTTGCTCTATGGCATTGTTTAGAATAGATATGTGGATTCCTATCCTCCAAAGAACAGTGATTGGGTTAAATAGTCTAAGCTGAACATAATCTCTGCCCAATCACAAGATTGGTTTACCAAAACCAGCTGTACATTGGAACAAATAATCCTATAGGTATAATGTGGGCTTTATTTTTTTCCCACCTACCAGTTAAAATGTGGTGCTTGTCTGAAAAGTGTGTTTATTAAGAGTCCTATTTTAACTAATATTGTTTGTATTACAAAATGAATGAATCTTTTAAGGGATATTAAGTTCAGATCAGTTGGTAACAAATTTAATTTTCCCACATCAAAATTATTTTTTATTTGGAATGTACACTGATACTTAAATATTTTGTATTTTAGAAATGGACAAACCTGTATTTTCAGAATTTTGTATTTTCATATATGTTTTTTGTTTTGATTTATTGCTGATTATTACTTACCTTAAGTTATTTAATTTCTGCAACAATTTTAGGGGTCTAAATTTGTCCACAATGCCAAGGAATGATAAAAAAAAGGATTTGAATTATCGTAATATTATACTATCCATCGTCATTCTTGGAAACGATTTCTTGAAAGTGTGTATCCTTAAAGCTTTTCTCAATAATTTAATTTTCTTTACTTCATATTAGTATTCAGCTGAGTGTATAATTATGTGCTTTATTTGAGCACGTACAGATCAGGATGAAGATAACATCACGACAGATGAAGTAATTGTGGATTGTGTGTGATTTAACACCAATTGTTTATAAATATAATATTACTTGTGTCACATTATTTTACATTAGTACCAATTTATTTACTAGGTTAACAAACTGTTATATCAGTGAGCTTGAGGAGATATTTTACCTAGTTTTCTGAAGGATTGTAAAAGGGGTTGTTATTTAAATGACTATTTAATATTGGTCTTAATATAGCGTAGTCTGATCAGTTGAAAATATTTCTAATTTATTTGCTTATCTTCTGGGAAAATTAAGATCGTTTGATATGTGTAAATTATTTATTTGTGTCTAACCGTTACTTTTGATAGATAATTGTAACACTACAGTTTAAATTGCAAATGGAAAAAGAAACATAACTTTACTGACCCCTGATAATACAATAAACAGCAGTATTTATAACCTCTGAATACATTACCAGTACCAGTATACTCACCCCAGAATATAGAAATATATCGCTAAAACACCAGAAACATATGTAAACAGAAACTTGAATATCACAGAAACAACAGTATTCTGAGCCCTGATTTTCAAATATACTTTAAAATTTAAAAAAAGACCTGAATATATCATATATATATACATATACATTCACATGTAAAATATTTAAATTTCGGTTGATTTATGAAAATAACTTTTTTAACTTAACTGCCATGAAAGTTTTATTAGGCTGCCATATGAGAGAGTAAATGTAGCTTTTAGAGTTCAAAAGGTTATGCTAGTGAAGTAAAAGGTAATACAATTAGTAGTTTGTGAACCACAAACTGAGGGATTCTCGTTTGTTGATAAGGGAATACTGTTATATGTAACTAACTGATTTTGAAACTTGACATTTATAGCATAGACACCTTGGAAAACACTTTTAATGAAAGAACATATCCCAACAAAGACTTTAAAAAAAAAAGTTTATGGTTTTCTCTCATTGTTTAGCAGGTACTTTAAATTAAAGAAAACTATAGTATTGCTTGGGAACATTTCACATCTTTAAATATGTGTCCATTCTTTCAGGATCAACGAATGGAGTTATGTGCATGATTTGCTTTTCACACACTTTCTTGCATTACTTGTCATGTACAGACAGTCAGCCAATGTGTTATCGTTAATGCAGGTGATGTTTTACTTAGAATAAATGATAATAAAGCAAATAGTTCACCTTAATGACCGAATGGCAGTTTTTTGTCAACAGTTACTGAACGTCATATGTAGCCACCTAGATGACCATTGATTATCCAGTGTGTGAAGTCACTGCCTGAACAAGAAACTGCTCAAATAGCATACGGACCTCTTGAGTATCTGTGATAAATACAAAGCTATACATATGTAATCCTCTCACAGATTCTATGTGGCATCAGTAAACATGGTACCTCTTGGATATAAAATACTACATCCCAGATATTTTGTATATGTCCCCGTATTAATCAGGGTAGTCAGATAGTGAGAAACTCTTCCTGTTTTGTCAGGAGATCATCTAATCTACCAATGATATATTTTGATTTCTTGTTTCAAATGACCTGATTAGTTGAATTTCTGTTCGTCTATTTCTGGTGGTCTATTTCTGTTTTATCATTGTTTCAATTATTTTTCTTTCTGCCTATTGCTATTAAAGTATGTAGATGGTTTTCATGACATCTGTAATAACTAAGTGTGTATTTAAATGTAAATATTTTTGTAATAATTTTACACTGAAACGTTTCAGGGACACGTTATCAGTTGTAAAAAGTATATATGTTTATACTAATAGTGATAACTGGTCTATCCTTTGTTTCTTTCAATTGATATTGTGGTTCTTACCATTCAGGAAAACAGTGAATTAATCTTTATATTATTTAATAAATATATTGTGTAACTACTAGGACCATTTAAAAAAAAATTGTTTATGACATAAAAAAAAAGGTCGCTTGTCAAAGTTACAGGCAAATTTGCTACAGTATGTTTGATCTGTGTTTTAAATATGGGAAGGAGCTCACCTCTGTGGGTTAGTGGTTAGAATGTTGGATTATTGGTCTTCCTTCTATGGACCCCTCACAGGTTCCATCCCCTGATTTGGCCTCTAGTATATGAGGGTGTCTCACATATTGACTCCAGTTATGTGCGGTTTCAGGGGGTTTCCTCATGATTTTCCACTATGTATAAGTAAGTAAGAGCAAGAAATGGGCAAATATGTGAAGTCTGAGTACCCATGAGTATAACATAAAACTCCAAATAATCAAACAAACAGATCAGAGGTAAAGTACATCTATGTGCTTTTCTAATACGTTGAATGACTGGCTGTTGTATACTTGAGATTGTATGTAGAATGTTGACAAAGGCAGCCACAGCTGGAATTTGCTGACAAACATCAGAAAAGTTTTTGTCAATCTTGTTTTAAATTATACCACCAATTAAAATAAACACATGCTACTTAACTGCCAGTCTCATTCGGCGTTCTACAGCCTTATCAGTATATGCAATACTCAATTTTCCCAACTGTGAGAATCCTTCAATTTATCAGTAATTAACATTTATGAGTGTGTGAGATGACCAGTAACAAACTAGTGCAGTCTATAAGCAGCAATGTATTATATTCAAACAGGCTGCCTTTTGTGAAGGTGCTTTACCAATGTTCATGCAAGTATAAATGTAGCAACTATATACAGCATAGCCACAGCTTCCGATTGCAGGAAGTAAGTTGCACAAACTGTGTTTATAAAAATTATGTAATTAAAGTGATACTTTTACTGATACTATTATATACGGTACTTTGAGTGTGAGTGTTCTGTAGAATTTGTGCTTTGTGAACTGTATGAGTAAACAGTGTATTTTTTTGTTTGCTTTGAATACTGCACGTATGATGTGCTGGACTTAACAGAATTGTAGTATATAATATTAACGGATGTGTTCAATAAATATACCTGTGTACGTGTTGAGAGAATCCATTAAAAAGATTTATGTGATCACATGACCTGTTTGGTGTTTATTGTATGGAAACAACGTTAGGTTGCTTTCTATTGGTGGTTACCCACATGGTGTCATATACTATTACAGATACACTAGAAACATTTCAGGTAAGGTGTCCCTATGCAATGGAGCTAGTAGAAGCAATGTTATGAATCGAATCTGTGATAAAAGTTTCATCTTCTCTAACCAAGAGTTTTATTCTGAGCCACTCTGCATTGCAACATACTTTGGAGGATCAAGCGCATATAACCAGAATTACAGCTTCGCCCCCTTGCGGATAAAGTAACCAAGTTTTGATTATATACGCTTGATCCGCCAAGGGTTGTAATGCTGATCGAGCAGCTCAGAAGTGAGATTTACCTACCCCCTTTCGCAGCTTAAAAAGTGGACAAGAAAGCATCACAAGTATGTTTAAGTTTAGCTGGCTGAATAATCCTTTTCTGCACATACATTCCCCTCCATAGTGGGGCAGGCATATATTTCTGCGATGGACTGCACTTGTACTATCAGATACTTGGCCTTACGACATCTTAACCCCCTCTAAAACGATCAGAAGCAGTGGGTCTTCACCAAAAACAGTTGTTATGGAATAAAAGGACAATGGCATAACATTTACAAAAAATATATAAAAAAGGAGGAGGCTAAAATGGATCCACATGGTACTCCAATTCCAATGTTTTTAACATCAGAAATTGCATACATTAAATAAACTCGTTGTTTTCTTATTTGTAAACATGTGACAATAAAATATCATGCATGATCATCTAAATCAAACGCTTTACTGAGATCTAAAAATCCGTTCCTATTATATTTCTACGATCTATCTCATACAATTAGTTAGTAATCAATGACATTAATGCAATCTCACACAATTGTTTATCGCGGAATCCAGACTGGTGTTTGAACAGTAGACTGTTATAGTTCTAATACTAGTATGAAATTAAATTGTTATAAATATGTATATTTCTAGTATTTTCGACAAAGCTGGCAGCACACGGACTGGTCTATAATTACTCGGGTTATCCAGTGAACAATTCTTAAATATTGGAGTAACTGCCTAATTTCCTTGGAGATGGAAAGTAACTTCTGGACATACATTGATCATAAATGAAATGAGATGAGGTGATACCACATCAATGGTAATTTTAAGAAACCAAATAGGAATGCTTGCGATTCCTCCAAATTGGCTGTCATGTAAAGACTGAAGCTGATTTGAAACAGAATGGTATATGAAAATCAGCCACAAGAATTTAACCATCTTCAACAAAATTCTTACATATTAATAAGTAAGATCGAAATTATTTATTTCTTTGTTGAAAATAGTGGTAAAGTGGTTATTAAATTCATTTGAAATAATGAAAGGATTACTGTTCACTTCACATCAACAAGGTTAAAAGCAGACACTAATAGGTCATAAAATATTCATGTTTTAATCTGTAAACAGGCATAATTTAAAAAAAGAAAATAACGTTAAGAAATATCGATTTCATTAACGTTCTCTCGCGGAATATATGTGAAAAATTGGTGGCTTTCCTCATCATTAGAGGATCAAGGCTGGTAAATGGCTACCACAAAAAAAATACTTTCAGCTTTTTAGACATACAGTCAAAACATTTATTAATAGTTTTGTTAGATAATATACCAATGAGAAGATCAAAGCAGATATAGGTCTTGTCCTGTTTTATTCCGATGATCACAAGGGCATAATGAGCCAGTTTCTCAACCATTTGGCACCAAAGCCTAGTTTTACAAATGCCTTAACTTTCTGAGTTGCTAGGTTGAAAGTTATCCTGAACCAAGAGGAATGCTAATAATAAATAAATCGAATTTTTTAACACACAGACTGACTGATGTTTATTACTGTTCTCAATGATATTTCAGTTATATGACGGTGGTGCATTCAAACTGTTTTGACAAGAGCACAACCATCAATCCATCAATTTTAGTGTAAAAAGTATCCCTCCATATGAACTGCCCTTAGCTGCGTCAAGTGCTTTTAACTCAAAAGAATGGCATAAAATGAAATAACTTGGATTTATTAAATTGCTTAAGATCATACTTTAAATATTTAACTACATTCAAAAGAACACAACAATGAATACATCGACTTAACAAGCAATACAAGCTGACTTGAAAAGGATTCAAATATGCATTAGAATTTTGTAAAAACTCCACACACAGCTGTACGTGTTTAATATACTGTGGTCAATAAGTACTGAGATATCAGCTACATCATATGTATTATAATATATGTACTATTGACTTATCTCAGATGGATCTATATCTCAGATATCTTTACGTAGCGGTATAATACTCTATTGAGTTAAGTTGCAGTGTTTCCATGTGAAAGGTTTACATAAAAGTAAGACATCAATAACTAAAACTCTGTCAAGGATCGGAATAAAAAGCCAGATAACAAATCCTCAGTTAGCTAACCCAATAAAACACTCAACAACGAGAGGTATCCCATATTGACACGACATAGGGATGAGATATAGAAACAAACGAAAGCAGATTTCCATTAGACAGGACAATGAACCTGCCGCCTGTGACCAAAGTGCAAAAGACTATTAAAGTCAAACACACCAACAGGGCAGGACTTATGATCATTTAATTCCAAAAATTGCGTTGATAAATATAAGGACTTCTTGGCGACTTTACACATTCTGTCCAAGCGTAGTGGCAGCTAAGAGGGATGACTCTCATCAACAGTTTAAATTCCAATGGCTGTAGCTGCAGAGTTATCCCCCTTAGCCGCCACTCTTGTGCGACAGAAGTGTAAAATGGTTCAAGTTGATAGATAAATTCGACCACACGCGATTTGATGCTGGAAAGGAAATTTAGAGGTTAATGGCTTTTTTGATATGAATAAGTTTTGGAGCTGTTGTAGAATTGGTCCGTCACTCTAAAAACGATATTTAACTTTAAAAGATCAATAAATAAAACAGAACTAAAACTAAAACATATTGTCGGTAAAACTAACTAAAACAGAACTAAAACAAAAAAAAATACTGTCAATAAAAGGGTAACTAACCCTAAGTCCAATCCCCCGAATCAATAAAAAAGAATGAATTCAGAAAAATGGGCCATGAATTATACATAAGAACACATACATATCGTCACACCCAGAAAGAACATTGCGGTGTAGTTCTTTGTTGACTGTTGTATAGAAAGATAAATTGTTATGATTTGGATGTTTTGGTTATATATCTTGGCCTTTAATTACCGGTAGCAGAAATGTAAAGTAAACTTGACACTTTTATTGCGCTATGATTTTCGTTGGCAATGGCATGTTTATATGCTGTTTACAGGTGACGGACCAATTCTACAATTAGACTTAAGTTTTGACCGGCGTATCGATTTCCATCCTCTGACAACCCTATCCTTAAAATTAAAACGCTAAGCTACATTGTAAATGTTAGATGCCGTGCCGAAAATTTTTATTTGTTCGTTTTAAAGGAGAAGACACGCGATTTTACAGTGAATTTGGGTCGTCGTTTAATACTATTTTAGTAACAGAACAGCCCTCATATTAAGAAACTAATTAATATTAAGCCAGTAATAAAAATTTTACAAACCGGAAGTGACGTACGTGGTGCAAGTGACACACAAAAACTACACTATACAAGCATTTTGTTCTGGGTCAAATGGAAATACACACAGTATAAGCTTACAGCTTTTTTAAACTTATTTTTTGTTAGCTCTAAATCTGCCTTTTCATGTTGAAGGTCCCTTTCATAATTGGATGACAGAAAATGTGTTACTATCAAGTTTTAAACTTGTCAATTGATACATTTACTGGCAAATCTTTGTTTCTGATTTTTATAAGCCACAGATTCTCTCGGGAAACAGTGAAACGGAATTCTTTTACAATAACTAATTCATAAATCTCAAATCCAGGTACAATGCAGGCAGGCATAATTCCTGTCGGAAATGAAATATTCATACGTTTAAAACTGCATTAACTGCAACAGCATGTCATATGTTGTGGGTCACTTGCATCACATTCATCACTTCTGGTTTGTAATATTTTAATTACTGACTTAATTTTAATTAGATCCTTGATTGATAAAAAAAAAAAAAGAAAACCAAAACCCAGTGTAAATTTGCTTGCCTCTTTAAATTATAGTTTGTTGGCAAGGAGGTGAATGAAAGGAAACAAGGGGAAATAACTCAGTATGCATGGTATATAAGAAGTAAAGGGGTATGCCTATTGGTGTATCAACAAATGGAGAAACATGAACTTGTTCTATCTGATGTTCATGTATCTATTCCATATACTATTTTGCCTTTGGAAAATAAGATGTATAAAGATGCTAATCCCATCCAATTAAACGATTTATCTCCTCAACGACACAAACTAGCAGGTAAGTAACATGTAAAGTGTATGTAGTAATGCAGAAGGTGGTTTGGCCAGGTACATCGTAACATGGAGTAATAAAACAGTGCATATAATCTTTGTCATGCATACAACATGTATAAGCATATTTCAGTTATCCAGTCTACTTGGCCAACGGTGAAGTTGCTGTTCAGTTAAATTATGAAGTCTTTCAAAATATTTTAGGTACCGTACATGGTATTTAGCTTATGTGCTTTCCTTATCATTTAAGCTGGGGCCAATAAATAAGTCCCAGTTTAAAGTTGATGGTGACTCAGCATCCTCAGGGAGACGGGTACTCAGAGCTCTGTTTAATATTATCCAATGCTCTATTTAATTCAAAGCTCTATTTAATATTTTCCAAAGCTCTAAGCTTATTTAATATTATCCAAAGCTCTATTTATTATTTAATATTATCCAACACTCTATTTAATTTGATTCAAAGCTCTTTTTGATTTTATTCAAAGCTCTGTTCGATTTTATTCAAAGCTCTATTTAACATTATCAGAAGTCTATCAAGTAGAAGTATGAAACCAGCCATTACCCAGTCTCAACCGCATTGTGACCAACCCAGCACCGATGGCTGAAAAAGCGCCCCCTAGCGAGAGAGAAATGTTTAAGGACATGTATTGGGTGTGGAATCATGGGTATAACGGTATATCATGTTAACGCTGTTTCTGCCACTTTACAAACATTATATTTTACCCATAAGGCGTCAGTGGATTATGAAATTCAAACTGCGCGAAACTAAAGAAATCTACCATTTCTTGCACAATGAGTCATATGGCACTATGAAAGTCCACCATAATTCATAATGCAGTTGGGACAGGATAATGGCTGGTTTCGTACTTCTACTTGATAGACTTCTGATATTATCCAACGCTCTATTTGATATTATCCAAAGGTATATTTGATATTATCTAAAGGTATATTTAATGATTATTCAGTTCAATGCTCTTCTTTATTTTATCCAAAAGTATATTTATTAATTATATTCTGGTTTAATTGATCCTCTGCAGTATTTGAATTTGAATTGACTTCTCTCACTCCTAGATCCTTTATTTGCCAAGGAGGATTAAGTAAATAATGAGAAAGTAGCTTATCATGTATATCAGATAGTCACCATCCATCTGATGCCTACTGCATAAGTACAGCTTTGGGTTTTTTGACTTTTTTTTTTAGTGCTGAGTGACAGCTTAAAATAAACCAAAGCCAATCATGTTTCCTGTTGCTTCACTGTTGTCATCTAGAGCTTATGGGGCAACGGGGGGGGGGGGGGGTAAAATAACCTTAAGAACAAAATTAAGCCCAATCTACACACTACAAGCTTCCA
>JAVFBW010157333.1:0-11871 GCA_034783835.1 Mopalia ciliata
TTTCTCCTTTTGATGTGAACGGCCAAGGGTGCTTCTGTTTGCAGTTCTCTTTAATTGTAGAAAATTAGAAATAAATTGTAAAGATATTAACGGCACAGCGTAGCTGAGATACTGTGGCGTAAAACACTAATCAATAAATCTACAATCAACCTAATAATAACTAGGCCCTCTGGCTAAAGCAGTTTTTAAGCCTACCAATGCTGTCTCTAGTTATCACTGGGGGAAAATGAACTTTTCAGCATTATGGAAAAGCTTTACATCTTGGTTGTGTCAATTATTATTGAAATACACCGCCGTCATATAATTGAAATATCTGTAAGCACAGGGTAAAACACAAATAAACAAATCAATCCTAAAGAAAACTAAAAATTATTATCGGCTTGAGTAATCCAAATGTTTGTCCTTGTTAATGAAGGTAAAGGTGGTTCTTTCATCAGCTAAGCGGTCAAATAAGTGAATTAATTTTTAGTAAATCCAAAGTCGCAATCAAAAAAAACAGTTTATCCACTTTTCAATGGTTTTATCGTATTTTTCCAGATAGCTTTAAAAAAAATTCGAAAATTCGAAATATATAGCTTAATGCAATTGTTACAGGGTGAGATAAGAATATGTTATAAACCCGAGAGAACCCATCGGTTTTAAATTAGGTCCTCAAAGATTTGTGAATGTATCACATTAATATATTTAGACAAGTCAACGTATGCTTTTCTGTCTGAATGATTGTTTGTAATATTGTCCTGTTTATTACATGTTGTTTCAATGTAATGTTATATATTCTGCATTGTTAAAATGTGATAAAAAATATTTTTTTAAAATAAAAAATGAAAATAAAAAATAAAAAAGTTGTATCTCAAGATGCTAAGTTTACATTAATTTGATAATATTGTTGTTGAAAACCCTTTTTTTCACCTGTCGTTTATTTGTAAACCATTTCGTTAAAAAAATAAATGTACACCCAAGACAAATCAAGCGTAACATGTACGACTGTACTGGAAACATCATATAGACAGTAAATGTCAAACCATAGATTACTATTATTACTGTAAGACATAGGAAGGCTGCAGACAAATATCAGCCGACGAACAGTTAATAAATGAGGGCTGCTTAGTCGTTGCGGACATTAGTATTTTTGTGGTAATTACGCCAAAAGATCAAATGTAATTGCATTAATGAAATTAATTAAACGTTTATTCCAAAAACACTTCATCTTAAACTTGATTTGGCTTTTTTTGTTTTGTTTTTTGTCTGGTAAGCTGTCAACATGAATGATCAATTAAGGGGTTTTCATCAATAGTTGTTCATATTACTTTGCCGGGCCACTCGTTATATATTCACTTAGATTGACAATGGGGGACAAAATTGCCGTCGAATTACATCAGAATCAGAATAGCTCTTGTTCTGTCTTACTGTATTTGACAAATTAGCAATATGCATAGAACTGCAGAAGACAGACAAATGAATAACAAAGGAACGAAAGAACGGATCAAAATCAAAATGAGACCAGCACATTTCCACTTCACATAGAAACTAAATCCAAAATATGGACTTGATTTGAATGGAGGTTTCCAAGATTTGCCGATAACAAAAATGTGTAAATTACCGGTAAATGACTCAATTAAAGACGAACAGACAGACAGACAGTAACCAAAATGTTACCTGCAAAACTAGACCATGTAGGGAAGCTTTGAATAAAATATTAATATGATTGGAGCAGCAGTTGCTGAGATATAGTGATAACAAGAATTGTTATGGGACGGACGGACGGACGGACGGACCACGGAGAGTGACTGTGGGCTAAAAATCAGCCTAGATTACCTCTCCGCCTTTTCTGACTCGCTTCCGGGGCCTTAATGGCTACCACAAAAATAAGGTTTTAGCTTATAGTCTTTACAGTGTTGCCAAAATGTAATAACAGTTGTTTTATTATTTGAAAAGTCATATTAATAATGTTTTCTAAAATCTTCAAAACCTCCGTAGATAAAGAAAAATTCAACATATCCACGAAGTATTATACACTATCCGATTTTCTTTAGTTTGCAAAAACAACCCCGCTTTTTCGACACATTCCGGTCCGATCGATATCGAAGAAAGACATACAGTCAGTCTATCAGGGCAATGGTGGTACAAAGTAAAAAATATGGGATACCATTGCGGAGAAAATTAGAGGAAACAATAAAGCAAAAATGGCAAGTCCAAGCTCAAGGCTTCACGATAAACCATAAAAAGTTTTTAAAATTATTATTTTCGTGATATTTTAAGCCCAGTATGTATTGTGTACCATAAAATAAAATGTACAGAACGCGCCAATCAATCTAGCTTCCAGTTGCCAGTTTGTTTGTTTTTTCGTTCACAATCGCCTCGCAGAATACTTGTACTTTTTGTTTCATTGGTTTCATAGTTTGATTTTTTAAAATTGACAAAAACAAAAATGTTTCACTTGATTTTCATCAAGTTTTAAGATCAAAGAAATAAATAACACATAGACATTTATTACATTAATTCTGTTTTGCTGTCATCTATTTTAGAGCTCACACCCTAAGCAATACAACTATAGGTATCATAACCGATTGTGAAATGGCAATGTAAATTCAATTAACAAAAAATGCGAAATCCACCACGGGAAGTGGCCCCAAAAGCACAATTTCAACAATCAACGCGATGTAAATTAAATGAACAAAAAACGTAGGTGATAAAGACAAAACAAATAATAAAGTATGTCATTGACGGGCTGCGAAATCCATCGCGAAAAGTGGCCTTAAAGCACAATTTAAACAATAAATCTGCTGAATAAATTCCAAACCAGATGGCGACGGTTCACGCAACACACACTAGAGGGACGCTTCTAGATTGTCAAATTACCAAAATCATCTATATATGGTTTTAGAAATTTTGACTTTGTAGTTTTGGAAAGTCTTGTACGAACCATAAAAGACTTAACTTTTTGACTACAATATACTTTAGTTAGACTTTTTTTCCTTTTAAACATGTACCGATTTAGTTCGATCATAGCAGATCAATCAAAATGATGGGAAAATTTCATTGCTAAAATTAGCTGAAATTACCTTGGCGGACAATGGACCCTCGCCTATTTTGCTGTGATAGTAGGGTCCCCCTTCTACAAAATCCTGTATCCGCCACTGTATGAAGCCGTCATAAGAGCTACATCATTATTAAAACACTTACAGCGGATGAAATGGTAATTTTTTGCAACACGTCATACATAAAAAAAAAAAAATGAACAGAGTTTTGTTTAAATGTGATTTTACCCGAAAAACGGGTTTGTGTGATGAATATTTGTTTTGTGTCTTTTATTTTCGTTATTTTGGGAAAACACTTTCTTACTTCGAACAGATTCCAGTTCAGAAAATTTTGCAGGTTGCTTGTTTGATGTTTAATCCGCGTAGTACTTTGGTTGATTCCCTTGCATGCATATGCGCACAAAACCTCCGGCGGTTAACATGACACGTTTTTGTGTAATAGTATGGCTTCCATTAACCCCCGAGGCTCCGAGATAACTCTATCGTTACGGAAAGTGTCGAAGTCTGTTCCAACATGCCTTCGACACAATCGTCGAGACTAAGAGATCAATGTCTCAACGTAGGAACGAAGGAAGTTGAATTGATTTTATTTTAGAACGGCCTTCGACACTTTTGACGCGGTTGCGTCCAGTGAAGAGGTCATACGAAAATGCCGAATTTCGTAAAATGGATTTCCCCGTTTTGAAAATAGCATTGGCGTCGGGATCGGGCAAGGGAAGGGTGTTGGGATATCTGACAGCTTTTTAAAAAAAAATCATGAAAATTTGGAAAAATTAATCAATGTGCGTGTAAAGGCTATACTAATGCTTATTCTGTAATTTCCACGTTATCAGATTTCTGCATTTCTTCAAGAGAAATCTATATAGCCCTTGTTCATTCAATCATCGAAAATATAGATCCAGTTCCTCCTTTCGCGTAATACCATCCCTTTGTTTATCATAGCTAAAATGAGAATAAAACGGGAGGAGTGTCTACTATAAGTGCTATAGTACTATTATGGCACGCCAAAGCCGAAAAAAAAATTAAAGATTTATAAATTTAACTCCAAAATGGAAACTTTGTGTTGACATTACATATTATAAAACAATTGTTAATGAATTTATAAATTTTACTCTAAAATGGAAACTTTGTGTTGACATTACATACTATAAAACAATTGTTAATGAATTTATAAATTTTACTCTAAACTGTATATTTTTGTTTACACTAACAATAAAACAATACATGTTTTGTAAAATATTGTACAAGATTTATTATTTCTATCACATGCAACGAGTATTTTTTATATAAAATATCTTTTGAAGGTCCAAGAGTTATTTATTTATTTTTTCGAAGCAAGATTGTTTTCTTGTCCACGATTTTATTTTTCTTGTCCAAGTTTTTATTTTTCGATCCAAGACTCACGTGACCTGACCAAAATTCACATGACTCTTCCAAAATTCACGTGACCACATAAAGTGATGATGTATTGATAAAATAAATGTCTTGGACATAATTAACATTTCTTGTAAAACGTTTAAAATATGTATTGTGTTTTGTCACTAAAATTTTGACATTTTGGAATTAATTTGATAAGTTTGGATTTTTTTCCGCTTTGGCGAGCCATATATTATAAGCCTATTGTATAGTCAGACGGTCTCGCACGACAGTTTGTATAAAAATTTTCGTCCCCGTAGGGCTACCTGGAAAGATGCGTCAAAAACGTACGGTGCTGCCTGTATGGATTTGTTGGGTTCTTCACAGACAATAATTTTGGCCAGCAGTTACATCATAATAAGGATTGTCAGCAAAGCCAGATTTTTCACGTAGCCCTTTATAATATAAATTAAAGTATTTGCGAGAAATCAATGCAATGAATTTTTCATACAGCATTGGCATGGAAATTAGAAATGGCTAAAATTGACGCTATTAAACTGAATTTGTTTTTAGATTATAAGCTTAATGACTTTTTTTGTATTTTTAGCATAATAATTCGACGCGATATGAAATATTTTATATATATATAATAGGTTTAGCATTGGAGTCCTGGATTGCGACAGTAAAAAAACAAAAAAATCATATCAGGTATTTTTTCATTTATAGCTGCAACAATGCCTTCATTTCGTTGTGTAGAGAAAAGAAATACAACCTAGTTCAGTGAACTTTAGGATCGCGTTTTATCGACGTAGCTCAGTGGGTAAAGTATTGTCCTTATGAGCCAAAATCCCCGGGCTCTAGCTAGAAGAGATCTAAAAGACACAAAAATTATTCATAGAAGAGAACTGTATAGCCTATAACGAGCCTATAGGCCTACCCTTTCTGTATAGGACTATGGGCTATAAGTTACCGTAACATATTTAGATAAGTTTTTTTAGAGCAACCCCCCCCCCCCTATCAGAAAAGTGATACATGTTGTACATGGCCTTAAATAATCCTTGTTTCTTCTTATAACAGGATTATAAAACAATGTTATAAGGCGTCCTGTACGGCCCCATTCTTAATATAGCATACGTGGCATATATTAGCCATAAACACATTTTTTAAAATTATACCTTCAATCTATCACTGCGGTGGATTTTCTCGCTTAGGCCCATCCGCCAGTGTGAAGCACGTAGGGGCCAATAAGGGCTATATAATTATATATACTGTACAGGACACCTTACATTTCATCCTCCGCGTTATCAACAAATAGCAATTTGTAAACGACTTTATTATGTCCCCATCCACAACCATCCTAGCGCAGTATTGACTACGCTATAGACTCCCGAAAGCAAGGAGGTTGTTTATTAGGCCTTGACTACCCATATATAGCTACAACCATTTGAGATTATAGTGATAAATAAATACCTTCACTCCATTCATATGGTCTCTTATCTAAAAAGACCCAACAATTTGTTGATGTCAGCCTTATCTAAATGTTAATAATTTACTATGGTTGCCATTATATAATGTTATTTCTGCTGGTGTTGGAGCAGTTGACTAAGCAAAACGCCTGACCATTAGTTTACTTCATGCTCGTCCCTGGACAGATATTACGAACACTGCGTCGCGTGAAATCTCGCGTGATGTAACGAGATGTCCGCAGATCTGTCATGGCGGATGGTGCAGGCGATCGGAAGTTGTCGCACTCACCCAAAGAAGATTACGATCCGCTCTCAGACTTTTCGTGAGTGTAATAATGGAGCTTGGAAAGCTCTACATAATTTCTCGCTAGAAATCCCATGCAATGGTGCATTGCGTGCATTGATTTGTATTTAACTGCACTTATCTGGCGAGAGGGTCATGTTCCCTAGATTTTGCTTGCGTCATTCAAAATAACTTAGTTTAGATATTGACAATAAGTACCAAATACAGAGTGACGTTTCCGGCAAATCGAATCTATTGATTGGTCATTAAGGAGGTTTGCGTCCGTTCACACTTGCTACGGAAGGCTTGAAGATTTGGCCGCACCGCAATCGTTTGTTCTTTTTGTAAGATAAGAAAAGTAAAAGAATTTTAAGTTTTAGTTTGAGACGTAAGCTTATTTTCCATTTTAATGTTTTCTTGATGTTAATCTTTGTGGTGCAACCTATACTCTGACAGTTGCAAGGCCACTGTTAAGCTAATGTATATCTAACACTTGTTATCAAGGCCAACCTGCCAGAACTGTAAGCTTAAATTATTCACTGCTAGAACTGTGTTTTCCATGTTGAGAAGGTAACTACAAGCTTCAACCTTGATCATAGCATTTATAGAATCATATTTATAATAGTCCTTACCAGTAACCTTAAAGTCCTGTGTAGTTATGAATAAGGGAGATTCCTCTTATTGCAGCAGTTTGAATGATAAAAAAGTATCAAACAGTCCACTCACCAAAATAGCACATCAGGGAAATCCTATCAAATCATTAAAAAATTGCACCATGATTGTGCACCATAACGGCATAAGCAGGGCATGGATGCAGGCAGAATATCCTGTTGTTTTATTGTATCAATCCTATTCTGTAAGCCCACAACTCTCAAAATTCAGCTTGTCATTTCTCTTGTCAAACTTCATAAGCTTGAAATCACTAGGTAATTTCAGGCATCATTGTAATTAGTATGACAGTTTCAATAATTCAGAATGGATTGGACTTGGTAATAATGTATAAGCTTTATTAAAATGTTGATTAAATGGTGCATATCTATAAGCTTATTTAACGAAAACCTTCTAAGATGCTACTGATTCCATCTAGCTGCACATGATTAGAAGAGCGGGCAAAATGATGAAATACAAAAACAACTTAAAATAACATTTAGTTGACAGCTGACTATAATCTGATAGGCTTACATGCAGATAGCCATGGCAAATTTACCAAATTTATTTTACTCTCAAAGTTCTTTAGAAATCCGATTTTTACAATAAAGGTAAATATTTTATCTTATTGCTTATATAATAAACATATGAATTCCAACAAAAAGTAATATGATAATATAATAGGCCTTATGTAAATAACAAAATTTAAACTGAAAGTGTAATTATTTAAACTTTTTACAATTAATATGTATGCTATTAAGTATTTTCTACCAACACGTGAATTTGTTGGAGCATTTTTTAGCTTTACTGGACTGCAAAAAAATGATCTCACTTATCTTTGACTATCTATTGTCAATAATGAAAGTTGGTGGAGTGTCGTTGAAAAAATGACATGTACAGGCCTTCAGGGTATTCACACCAGGCTGCATACCCACCCTTACAGACACCAAATCTTTATATACATGCCAATAGTGTAAAACAATGCAGATTAAGTTACTGTTGACTTTTGCACTATAATAAAAATAGAAACAAAATTATGTTTGAATAAAATGAATATCTATAACAATGAATTTTTGGTAATAGAAAAACATTATATTATCATAAAGAGGGTTTAAAACTTTCTATTATATCGAACCAGAAAAAAAATGTAGAAGTGTTCTTCTATCTCCTTTGATGAATTATATATTGATTCTGTTTTACAAACATGTTGGTTTATGGGTGTCAGGGGTTAATTATTGCAATTCCTATGAGATAGAATAGCCAAGCTACATGTCAGCTATGGTAGTTTGGGGCTGTCAAGACAGTTCATTGGATGAATTGTATCAATGAATTGAAAGTGATTAATCCGAGTGTGTGAAGCTGTATCCCAGACATGGAGATATGAAATTAATATCAGTTATAAATTTTTCTTATTAGACTCCTAAACAAATAATGCCGGACTTAGTTTTAAGAAAGGCATGTGCAAGTTGACTTTAGTAACAAGGGAAGCTAGTCACTTTTAATTTTAGTAAAACCAAGAAAGCCTGACTGACAATCACAATTTGTCACAAAAACTCATAATGCACTCCAATGGCCTGCTTTCCTGACAAGTGATAGAATCAAAGAAAAAGTTAATTTAAAAAAATATGCGTCTTTTTTTAATTTATTTGTATGTAATACTATGACAGTATGTGTGATAAAACACAGATTTATATTATTAATCACCCTGATATCAAGATAATAATGTTTATGTATATGTCTGATTTCAGTGACCCTTTCCTGAGGAAAGTGTATATTGAGTCCATCAGTACTGAGGAACCCAGCCAACAAGATGATGTTTCGCCAACAAGCTCTATGGAATTTGAATTGGAAAATGACAATGATGGCAAATATGGAGTAACTCCACCTGTTCGTATGAGAACTGTTCACAGAGAACGACAAATTCAGGGCTTTAAAAAGCGAGAGGGAGTAAGTTATAAAGATCTGAAAGAAAGTGTGGGCCGCCGAAATAGTAAAGGTAAAGGAGAGGTTATTCGTGAGTTTTATGCAGATCCATCAGATACATTGGGCAATGACTCTGATGATGGCAGTTACTGGGAAGCCAAGGATGCAAAGGGACGCAAAAGGAGAGAAAGTCGTGAGTCCAAGAAAAGTATAACCGCTTCACGCAGCAGTGAAAGGTTTGCTAAAATGAACAATGGAGGAATTGGCAGTGATGTTGTTGCAACCGAAATCTCCTCCATACATGTACCTCCTTTATCGCCTATGGCAATTGATGGTGCAACAAGAGCTCGCCCAGCGAAATCCAAACCTGGCCTAGTGGATTCTGTCTCAAGTGTTAAATCAGGAGGGTGTGATAACAGACCACGGAGACCGCCTTCTTTCAGTAAAAATGACTGTCCAGAAGATCGCAGGGAATTCTATAGGATATTCTCCACCCTTATTAACATGGGGTCACATGCCAAAAAAGAGAAAGATCAGAAGGGGACCAAAACGGCCTATGCTCGTCAAAAGAGTTGTGAACAGGAAATGTGGCAAACAAAACTCAGAGATTCCATTTGGATAGAACTTCAGGCATGGCACAGTAACTGTAAAGTAGAGCAAGAGGAAGATTTCCTGGAAAAAGAACGTGATAAAGTACCCGAAGTTTTACAGGGAATACTGAACTTCCAACTGAACTGTGATATAGGATCTGGTTTAACTGAAGTCTCACCTCCTAAACTCATGCAACTTTTGTCTTCTCTGTCAAGTTCACCAAGTACTTTAAATACACTTCCTCATTCTCCAGAGAACTTTGCAGCTACCGCTGCCTCTTTTCAGACAATCACATTAACTGAAACTACAATCCAATGTCAGCGCGATGCCATGAAGCAGGTTGATTCTCTATTACAAAAGCTGGAAACATGTGAGAGATTATTTCCCACTTCTAGACAGTTTGCGCGGTTTGATGAAACGTATAACAGTTATGTTTTCAGACAGCGTGTTGAAGCTTTATATCTTTGGTTGAATGTTACAAGAGATTTATGTCAGAAAATGAAAGAGATTGGTAAGTTAATGGGAGTACAAAATGTTCAAGGTGCTATAGAGTGGCCCTGGATGGATTACCAACCACCCAAACAAGAAAGCCCAGTCTCAATTTCTCTTTATGCTGCCACTCAGATCCGTCGAATGAGTATCCCAGAGGTGCGAGAGCCTCAGAACGAAGTGCGGACTGCTCGATCCCTAACTGAATTAGACATAACTGAGAAAGGGGAGGAGGAGGACTCTGACGTTTCCAATCAGGGAACACCATTAACAAAGAGACGGGGCTTAAAGGTTGTCATACCAACAACTAGAAAGGTGCAGTTTTCTCCTGGCAGTGAGCAGAATTCTCGTTCTGGTACGCCAGTGTTTTTAGAAAGCCCTAGTCATTCTGGCTGCTCAACGCCAACAAAACAATGCACAAAATCAAGCTCAGCATCACTGTTTCAAAACTTATCACGAGCCTCCAGTGAATTGTGTCTGGATGATTTATCTAAGATTTCTGTGTATCGCCATTTTGTCGACAAAAGTTTGAAGAAAATGGGAATGCACAAATTACTTTATCGTTTGCATGTTTTACTGCATCACTCATTGAAAAGGGCAAAAGAAGCTTTAGAAAAACCCAAGGAAAAACAGTCATATGCTGCTGCTGTCTCAAAGGTAAGTTTCAAGTATTGAATAAAAATATTGAAACAATTTACTTCCCCGAAAATAATCGAATAGGAGATATAAGGGACAGTGTCAAACACAAAATGACTTGTTTGTTTGATTGGGGTTAAACGCCGTACGTAAGGTTATTTCACTCACATGACGGCATGCCAGCCAAATGGGTGAAGGAAACCACCCCCTACACCACTAGCAACAAACAAAAACATCACTTGACAAATACAGGACATTCACAGGATAACACAAAGATTTCACAAAAATATCTGCTTCCTGTTTGCAATATCAGGACTAAAAGTAGAAAAATGTATAAAAAAGGTTTGTCAAGCTAAAAAAAATTAAGCCTTAAAGTAGATTGACAAAGTCAATTAATCCAACCTTTTATTGGAAAAGCAAAGAGCTAATGTATTTTTTTCAATTGGCTGTTCATTGCATAAGATTTAAAGTTTCAGTTACTTAGATTTTTAAAATCATCAAATAAAAGGAACAGCTTCACGTGTCATTCAATTGGAAATAGATAATAATTACTGTTTAAACATGGTCTTTAAACATTTCGGTTGAACATCTGGGATTTGACAGAAAGAATAGTATTAAAGAAAACAAAGAAATAAAGTTTGATTTTTTTTTATTGATGGAAAACTGGACATTGTGAAAGTCTCAACAACCTCCAGTGTGCTATATGTAGCTAGGATTTGAAATCTGCCTCTTTTAAATCCCAATGTTGAGGAATTTTGCCTGTTAAGTTAACATTTTCTCCATTTTCCTAGTTTTCCGCCCCGTGAGGGAACGGGTGGGCCATGGTCCTGCAGAATACTACCTCGGCTTCCTCGGTCACTCGAAAGAGGCGGAAAAAAAAGGGGGTGCTTTCTGTTACCCTGGTGTTCCCAGAGCTAAAGGGTAACGGGAAGCAGATTTGTTTGTGATCTCCTGTATTTGTGTCTGTCGTCATTAGGCCTGAGTATCTTGAGAAATCTCATGATACGATACGTATCTCGATATTCAATCTCGATACACTGATGGTTAGCTGCGTTAAATCGTTGATTTGAGGATCCTTTTAAGGTTCCAACCCTTTAAAGAGAGGCTGTTCTATCTTGCTGTCTTATAGTGATAAGTATATGATAATAATGTACAATAACAGTTTTGCATAGTGGCAGAAAAAAAAGAGAGAAAAAAAAACCAACCCCAAACTGAAATTTTAAATATTTGTGGTTAATTTACAACAGTTATAAAAGATGAATGAAATGACAGAAATGTGCTTGAAAGAATGTTTAAAAAAAAAACAGAATGTACCAAAAAATAAACAAAAAATAGCAATTTACACATAATTTTTTAAAGAAAATATTGATGCAGAAAAATACCATATTAATATATATTTGCAATTGTAATTTAGTTTTAAATTTCTTAAGTTAAATCGCGT
>JAVFBW010157344.1:0-11870 GCA_034783835.1 Mopalia ciliata
GCCGGGGGGGGGGGGGAGTATTTTAGTGTATGTATGTGTATAATAAATCTCACACATAGAAGGGACATTATGTCATTTAACTCAGGTTGCGACAAGATTTAAATTATGCTTTTAAAAAGCAATCTCAAATTTGCGAATGTCATCTTGATCCGATTACGCTTTGGTATAAAAAATATAGTATGGAATATATACAAACGTACGATCCATACAAAGGCTCCCCGAATAACCAGCCGAGCATCCTCCCCTACAGTTCCCGCTGCTTGGGGCGCATTCACTTATATTCCGGCATTCCCCACACGGATACGCACATCCTGGTCCAAAAAATCCTTCCGAACATGCTGAAATTGAAATGAATTCAATATGTAAACAACTACACCATTTCCATCATGTTTATTGGCGAAACAGTACATTATACGCACATGTAACTGTTGAACGTAGTGATTAGCGGAGCATACTGTGGTAGGACTCTGTTCTCAATGATATTTGTCCTAAGAGCTTCTATACCTTTCTTTGAAAACTGCTATAGATTGGATACGAATTCAATGCGAATTTATACCGCTTGAGTAGAATCCGCAGGTTGACTGCTTTCAAATAAAACCAAATGATAAACTCTTTTACTCGATATGGATGGGTAATTTAGAATATTTTAGGAATAGATACTTTTATTACAACCAAACGATGAAACAGTGAAAACTACCAAACAAACCAGTGAGATATTGATATTTGTGGTTACTTTACTGTGAAAATAAAAACTTGCTATTTTTCATTGTAAATGGTACTTCATTTTTGTAAAAGTTGTCTCCCCTTCTGGAGCAGCCTCTAGTGGAGGTAACAAGGCGTCTGCTTTAGTAGAACAACAAACACAGTTCGGTATAAAGCAAAATGAAAATCTACTGTTTGTTGATGGACATGATGAATATTCCATCACGTGTGATGAGAAAATTTATATTTTCACTCGTGTACCACTCCTAAATATCGATTCGTATCCCATGAAATATTCATTGAAAATGAATATGTTTAATAAGAGAATTTCGCATTTTATCATCACACTCATTGAAAAATTAATTGTATAATAAACATCCTCCATTTAATCTATAAAATAAATTAAGAGAACACAGTACGATCTTGAGCAAAGGAGAGGTTGTGGTAAGTCCATATCAGCGATCCACTCTACGAAGAATTTCTGGTTAAAGTCAATAAAACCCGCTTTATAAGTCAGTTATTTTTTTATATTTAATATTGGCATGAGATTTATGATATTAATAAAATAGCAAATAGCAAAATGTTTTGTTAGCCTTCAGATTAGGGTAAGTTTGTTTCGAAGGCAGCAGCTCTGCAAAATTATCAAAACGCTTCACATAGATTTCGTTCATAAATATAGTGTCTTTTGGCTAACTTTGTCCATCCCTAAAGAAAGTCATATTTATATGGCCTCCCATAAAATAAATGATTTTGTACTGTGTGATGAAAACCTAATTTTAACCAACCGGGTCACGTGATGAGAATGTACTTACTCTGATCACACTTCGGGCCGTCGTAACCATCGCGACAGCTCGTGACACAGTCACCGCTCACTTGATCACATGGTAGCTTACCAGAGCATTTCCCACACCGCGTAGTACAGTCATCACCGTAGAACCCATCCAAACAACCTGGTCAAGCAAACAAAAACACAGTACCGAGGGGGGTATGTTACTTACATTGGCATATAATGAGTAGGAATAATGTTATTTCACTGCCATTGTCTTTAATTCCTCAACCCCGTAACAATTTAACTAGACAAATGCCGTTAAATACATGGTGCTAGAAAATCAGCTTTCCAGATTCCATTTTGTGACTGAAAACTATGAAAAAGACTCCCTTTGTCAGGAGTAAAAAATGCGACTCTTATCATTTCGTGACTTCCGCGGTATGCACAAAGGATGAGTAATAACACAAATATTTTAAAAGAGGACTTCAAGATTCTAAATATTATGTGTAGATTTTGGAATATTTTCAAGTAATAATTTGAGAAATGCTGTTTAAAATGGAACACGAGACAACTGTGTGCATGGGACGAAATTTGATGCCATGTGAGGCCCGTTTCACAAAACGATCTTAGCTTACGCTGTACGTAACTGCCATTGCAACAATATGTCTGCAATAATGGTTGTCATGATGTTTACGTTTAACGTATGCTTGCATGACTTGCCGAGGCCCGCTTCACAAAAACGATCTTAACTTACGTTGAACGGCACTACCATTGCTTTTATGTCTTTGGCACTGGTCGTCATGGGGTTAACGTTTAACATAAGCTAAAATTGCTTTCTGAGGGCCGTTTCACAGAACGATTTTATCTTACGTTACACGTAACTGCCATTGCAACAATATGTCTTCAGCACTGGTCGTCATGGGGTTTACGTTTAACATAAGCTAAAATTGCTTTCTGAGGGCCGTTTCACAGAACGATTTTATCTTACGTTATACGTAACTGCCATTGCAACAATATGTCTTCAGCACTGGTCGTCATGGGGTTTACGTTTAACTTAAGCTTGCATCGCTTTCTGAGGCCCGTTCCACAAGACGATCTTAGCTTACGTTGAGCATCACTGCCATTGGAAAAAATTGTCATCAGTACTGTTCGTCATGGTGTTTACCCTTAACGTAAGCTAAGATCGCTTTGTTTACCCGTTCCATTAGGCGATCCTAGCTTATGTTGATTGCAAATGCCATTGCCTCATTATTTCTTCAGCACTATTCGTCACCTGAGAATTATAATAGTTTACTGGAATGAAGTACTGGTCTTATAGCCAAATATACCCACTGGTGTTACAATATGGTCCGGTGAATCCTAAATAACACTTCCCGCCACACTTCCCGGTCACGAAATCGCATCCTTCGTTAAAACAGCTACCACAGGTAAATGAACAGTTCAGGCCGTATGTGCCGTCGTCACACTCTGGTAAAACAAAATATATTAATCCAAATAGTGGGAAAATTTATGGCATAATCCGGTTAATTGCATGGAAACATACCTGCAAATGTATTGTTGGAGATACTTATCCGTATTTTATTATTGTACAATGAAATATTTTTAATTACAGATCCCCTTCTTAGTTCTTATGCAAATTTAGTATGGTTAACAATGTAGCTTGTAACTAATTCGAAACATCTCCAGTTTTTCCCCATTTCTTTATGTTTGTTATGTTGTCAATAATTATACCCTCTACTTCTAAAAGCCTGTAGAACACGATAAAGAGCAGAGTTGTGCATGTTAACATAAACTTTTTTTTTATAATTATTGTTATTTTAACCAGACATTCACGAAAACAAGTTAATGCATATTCAAAGTTTATCAAAATTAAAAACCATGTACTGAACAAGTTCAGTATGTTTTCAAGCGAATATTACCTTGTTTACACGTATCTCCGTGGTAACCAGGACTGCATCCATGGATACATGTACCGTTGACATGGGAACAGACTCCACCCTTCGCACAATTGCCACATTTCTTGACACACTTGTCGCCGTAAAGCCCCTGACGACAACCTGTACAAAAATCATTATTTTTTTTATTTATTTCACTTTTAAATTTCGTTAAAGACTTTAATTGGCCTGTACAAATCAATAATAAATGCATTTATTTGGCGCTATCATATTTCTATAAAATGATGGTAGATGTCATTTAAAAATTTTAAACTTATATTTCTGACAGATACCCCATCTTAAACCCTATCCTGCATTTTCCTTCTTAAAAGTTTACCTTTAAACAATTTAAAATGATTTGTATGGGTTTACTTTGACATCTTAACACCTCTCGTTAAGTTTTGGAAGACTGAGTAATGTTTATTAAGTGCCATGCTGCATTCCAGACAGTTGCAATCACCACTCGCAGGGTAACTATTTGTCTTAATAACGACCCTAAACTCGATTCACTCGATAAGCATCGAGTTGACGAGTGGTATTTTCAAGCACTCGAACGGAATTAACAGGTCGTAAAATCGTGTTTACCACTAGAAGCAGTGATCTCGAATGCTTTGCGTTGTAACTACCAGTAATAAATACAGCCCGAATGGGGACAGGAGCCCCAAACGCAGTATAAACGGAGTCATGTCGCTAGGCAGTCAATCGTATGCTCGCGAGAGTTTCTATAGTGAACGAGACTACGACAACTATCGTACGTCATGCCGGGTCATCACACATTAATTTCCGCCAATATTTGGAACGACATTTTCCGCCAAGCAAAGGACAGAAGTTCAAAACAAGAAGAACCCTCACTTGATTTACTGCACTTTAAACAGATAAATGAAATTTTGATTTCAAAATATTCATGGATGCGCATGCGCATTCCAACCGGGAATATGGCGAGGTGGTTTGAAATGGAAAACAGTTTAACTAGATCTTGAAGGCTTCTTGATTTGAAATGGCGATGACAAATACTCAGAAATCACTGTTACTTCGTCCGTATGTTACGTCACCTGTGGAAAAGATTTTTAGTCTGGAAGCTGTATAGAAGGATTAATTTTACGGCCGAATTGAAAGCAATGCAGTGCAGGTCATCCCTTCCTATCCTAATTTAGGGCTTGCCGTTATGACTGATACCTGACATATACAATGGCCACAAGAACATGGGGAAGGTAAGAAGTCATTTAAGGCTATAGTGCTCATGTTGCTTTCGGGACTCCTCGATGTCACCCTTCGATTGTTTAATGTTTATCTTTATTACATTACATTCCACAAAAGAGTGGACAATTGCCAGCTTTACACCTGTACTTAAATCTGGGGATCCTAACTAGTAAACAGCTATAGTCTTATTTCCCTCCTGCGCTGTGTTAGTCAAGTGTACGAGAGGGTTGTAAAAAAAGATTTTGCCCATGTGTATGAGTCTATATCACCCCTTCAATACGGATATATTTGTTCCAATCAGCTTAACTGTGACGCAATTACTAGATATCGATATTATATTTTAAAAAATAGACCAGGGAACGGAATATTTGTTTAATTTCTTGGATATTATGAAGGCTTTTGATCCGGTCTGGCATCGTGGTCTCTTGGCGAAGCAACGTTTCTCGATATATTTTTGGTAGACTTGTAGATTGGGTCTCTTACTATTTATCTCATAGACACTAAGGAGTTGAATTCAACAGCTGTACAGCTGTGCAATGTTAAAGCAAGGGTTAATATTTGCGACATTTATACATACATTATCAGCTTAACGTATGTTTTATCAATAAACTATGTTTTAAAAAAATAAATAAATAAAAATAATTAAATAAACGAAGAGAGAAAAATTGCCTCCACCGGGAATCGAACCCGGGACCTTTGGGTTACAGGCCCAACACTATACCGACTGAGCTACAGAGGCCCACGGCAAAGCTTGTCCAACCTAGTGAAGACGAGATACATTAAAACAAAAGCGTTCCATTGTAGAGAAGGAAAATAATTTTGCCTGTCTCCACCGGGATAAGAACTCGGATAGAAGGCTATCAGAGACAAGTTTCGTATCGACTAAGCTACGAATTTTCTAGCTTATTGATCAAAATAACATTACCCTTGTCGAAAGAGCTGAGAAGCCATACATGTTTATAAAAGTGATTGAACTAATTGTAGACAATAATTACCTACCGCATTTCAAACAAGTAAATTCCGTCTTCTGACGAAACAGTATGGGTTAAAATTCAATAATTGGTGTAAAATCCACCTGAACGCAAACGAAATTTTGTTTGACAATTGTAACCCCACCTATACTATAAGGTTCACTGCCCCAAAGGTCAACAATGTATTGCGTATGCATTATTTTCTTACTTTCAAAACATAAAAAAGAAAGTTGGCGAGTTGACAAAGATTTGTAAATTTAGCTATTGTTTATGGGAATTGTACATTTTGCAATCCTCGGAAGCCAAACTTCCGACAGTAAATGTATTTATCATATACCTATGAGTCTCACCACACAGATACAGAGGCATCGTATATTTATCCGTATCAGATGGCTTATATACGTACGTGGTCTTAAATGGGACTATTTTTCTATGTTTACATTCTATATGACAGTGCCCCCTAACGTGACTGGGGAAATCCCTCGACCTTGTGTAGCAGATCAACACTTGGCAACCGGACAATTTGTTCCATTTATGTTATTGTTACATTATAATTCAACAAAATGAAACCTCTAGTTAGTGTTTAAAATTTAACAATGTTTTCTCTAATATTTATTTTAAAAACGACATCATTAAAATATGACGTCACAATAAGGTACATGCGACATTTTGACAGAAGATCCCAATGCAAATATTCACATAGATATTTAATTATGTGGGAACTCACTTGACCGAATTAACAGGAGTCAGACAGAATATGGTCACAAAAACGTTATCCCGGGCTTAGGCCTGCAGCTCAGAGTTGAAATTTCGCAGCCAAGTCACAAAATCGGATCAAACCGGCCTAAACCCTGGATAACTTATGTTCAGACTAAGTGTTTGACGAAAAGAAAGTCGAATTATTTTTTAACAAATAAAAAAGGGAAATATATAAACCCAGTGTTGGGGCTACGAGTTTTCGTCCAAGTAAATGCGGCGAATGGTCTCTTCAGGATCTATATATCAAGATATGATTATCCTAATATCTGAAAGTATGAACAATGTACTCTCCAGTTAGTCCTCTGACGTCACAACTGTAGAAATTTAAGTCCGCGCTAATAGCGTCACAAGTGATAAATGTGTGTTACGTCATACACAAGCGGCACTATCCCGAATGTTGTGAGAAAAGAGAACCGTCTCTCGAATTTAAATTACTTCCCTTACCAACTTCCGGAGACTTCCATTAACTTCCCTTTACGTCTAACTGACCTTAAATATTACCACTTACGAGCTAAACAATCGTCGTGGATATAGCCGGGCTGGCAGCCATTTGCACCACAATCTCCCGATATTCCATTGCAAACACTGCTCTTACAAAAGCCACACTTTCTATTACAGTTGATTCCAAATTCACCATCGTCACACGCTTATATACAAAAGAAAGTAAAGCCTATTTTGTTACTGTAAATTACACTAGTTTTCAATTGTTTTACAAACAGGTTTTATAATCAATGTCCAATGTTTCATGGAAACACACGGCTTGCACTACATTGGTAGTTTAAATGCATGAGCAAGAATGTATATTTGAGCAACTTCCTTTTAACAATTTTTTTACTGACTGAGAGGCTAGGCTACACTTTATAATTATTTACTTTCATTTTTACTTTTAATATGAGTAAATGTGTTAACATGTTAGGGCATAGCCGGAGGACCGTAGACGATATGGTCACTGGCATTTATGTCGTGGACCGATAACATCACTGGAACTCAGTCACAACTAACAGTTAAAGCTACGTTAACACACTAAAACTTACAACTAACAGTTAAAGAAAACATTATAAAAAATGAAAATGCTTACTTTTCTGTTTATTTATCTGTTGAGAACAGCTTTTAATGCAAAACAAATGAATAAATCAGTTAACCCCGATTTATTAATATTTTAGGCCGTGCTTATAGGTATTTCAGCGGTGCATTCCAACAATAATCGACACTTTAACAACTATAAAATGTCAAGTGTTTTGATAATGTTGACAAGTTTATCTCCCTCCATACAGGTAAGTAAAGACAGCATTGCTACTCTTTAAATAAACTGCTTACAAAGTTTACCATGGAGCTATTGATGTAAAACTTCTGTCGAAATATATATTGTGAAAGTATCAAGAGATTAGTATAAACTACGATAATTGGCGTACGGGTGATCTAGTATAAAATGTCTGACTAGAGCAGAAAATATCACCATCTATATTTTAGCCTAGTGATAAATCAAACAACAGTAATACACCAATTAACATAGATTTGATTTCGGGGTATGTAAAGTCAGTTTACACGTTAGAGAACTAACACTGAGTACAAGACGTGACAAGATATGAATGAAAAACTAAATAAAAACTCTAGTCTGACTTACGCTGGTCACATTTTGATGTTTTCCATCCCGCTTGACAAGATCCCGGGCACTTTCCATCGTGGGTGAAACAGGCTTTAGTCTGTCTGCATTTGCCGCATGTTGTGTTACAAAACGCCCCGTACAACCCGACAGCACAGACTTAACAAATTAAAACGAAATTGTCAAAAATTAAACATTTTCTTGTTCACATCAACGTTCAGATATTGCTTAGAAAAAGTTCCCATTTTTAAAAGGAGTTTGATGTGTTTGTTAATCCTGTATTTGAAATCGAGACTGAGATCGATCAACATTAAATTTCCATCAAAGATCATTCGTGTATAAGGCAATCCACTCTATGTAGTATACCCTGCGATTACAATATACAGGGATATGAAGCTCGGCCCCATATAATCGAAATATTAACAATCTGAGTAGCTAGCAGGTCCACCACTAGAGGATTTTTTTGAAAATAAATGCTCATAATCCCAGTCAAGTCACCCCTTCCTTATATTTTTTAAGAGCTATTTTTTTTTTCAAAGAACCAAACAGTCAGAATTATGGGGTTTATCACAATTTTTGTGTGATCTGCAATGTTAGCCATATTTATTGTGATACCTTGTGAAATACAGCCACATGTAAGCGAAGTTTGAAGTTAATATCTTAATTTGAGTGATGGCCATTTCTGTTTGCGGAATTTGAGGAAATGTTATTCTATCCTATTCTTAGCAGCACGAAGCAATCTTCCAGGTTTCGAGTTAATCTGTGAATTTGATCTAAAAATAATCATGTTCAAAACACGTAGGCGTGAATATGGTAAAATGAATATACAGTAATGAATATTGTCAAATAATGCAATGGCTGCCATCTTGTTTTACAGAACTTGTTGAAATTCATGATCTATTGTCTTAAAAGCAGATAGCTATCTTCAAAGTTTAAAGTTAATCCGTGAATTTATTCTCTACTTATTGCTTTCACAACACTCTCAAGCATGAGTATTCTAAAATTATGTAATAATGTCCATTGAGTTTATCGGAATTTGGTGAAATGCAATACCATCCGTCGTCTTAACAGGAGAAAGCTACATACCGAGTTTAACGTTTATCCGTGAATTTATTCTCCATTTATCGTGTTCACAACACATACAGGCAGGAATATGCTACAATTATGTAATAATGTGCCATTTCGTTTAATGGAATTTAGTGAAAGGCAATACCATCAGTCGTCTCAATAAGAGGAAGCTACATACCAATTCAAGTTTGAAGTTAATCCATGAATTTCTTTTCAAGCTAGCGTGTTCACAAACATTTGTGACAGACGGACGGAAAGAAAGACGGACGGGTGGGTGGACGGAAGGACGGACGGACGGACGCCGAGTAGCATGTCTAAGTCACTCTCTCTCCCACCCCTATTATAGTAGTGGTGGACAATTAATCTGCATTGTGAATGAAATTCGGCAGGATTTAACATTTATTTGATGGATTTACATGGTTGACAAGGCGGTGAATAAAAAAAACTGCCTGAACAGTTTAATACCGCAATAGACAAATGTGTAACAAGCACAGTTATAGGTTAAAATAACCCGAATTCTAAAATTATAACATTTAGAAACATAAATTAACCCACAAGCCTATAGAGTAACGATAATGTCGGTTAAGAGTTATTTCATACAAATGGGATTGATTGATTGTTTTTTACACATAGCCTACGCTATCTTCGTAAAGCAAGGGTCAAAATATGTAACACGACTTAGTACCCTTGCTGCAACTCGATGCAAAAACGTGGCAAAGCGTAAACTGGATTATTATAGAAACAAGCAGCATGTCAGAAAGTCGCTTACACATCAAAGTCGACAACAAACAAGTGTGGTGCCACAATTAAAATGTGTCTGGGGTTATGTTTGGACTCGTTAATGTATAGCATAATTGTCATCCTGTGTTTAGACCTCCTCTTTCTTGTTCTAAGAAGGCAATAAGCTGATTGGGTTGGGAAAAGAGAGGGCATCCATAAGAAGCTATTGTATACTCTATAGTTAACTCACACTTTTCAATCTATTGAGGCAAGGTAGGGAAGGAAAATAGACTTGATGCGACGATCTTTTTTTCTGCCTTCCCTTTGGAAGATGCACTTATGGGTATTTTCCTTACATGACGGCGGTATATTCTAAAAAATAATTGACACTAGCACAATCAAGATGTGAAGTATTATTATAATGTTGGAAAGTTAATTTTCCTCTAGTGCTATATAAAGACAGCATTGCTACTCTATAAACAAACCGCCCTTAGCCAGGGGTCGATACAAATGAGCTACTACCGTGGTAGGCCCTTTTTATAACGCAATTTAAGATACTTTTAAGAAACGTTTATAAATTTCAGGTAGTAGATTATGATATTCCTGTACCAAACCGAATATTAACTAGCCATTTTAACTGGCGGCGACTTTAGATAAGACATAAACAACAGCATTTGGAACACCCACAGTGAAATGACCCCGTGACACTATTTGTTAAACGTACATTCTGGGAAGCCAACTAGTTGACAGTCTCCGGCTTCGCCATAGTAATAATAAGAGCAGATACAGGAACCATATTTTACGCACACAACCAAACTAAAACTCACCTGGGGTCTTTCACGCATCCGATGGCTAAGACCGATGTCGTTTTGTAAAACTAAACAAAGATTCCCTTGCTGTGGTCAAAAGTTTGTCAATCTCAGATTCCGCACCTCCCCTACCGCATGACATTTTTTCCAAACTTGGAAACTCACCGGCGCACATGCGCGGTCGACGGGACTTTTGCTCTATGCGCGACGCCTTGACGGTGTCTCATATCGGCAGGGAGAGCGTGATACGGAACATATCTGACATGATGTCTTATTACTTTGTAGGAACATTCTTACAAAGTTATACATGCTCACTTTTGTTGCACAGGTCCGTGTAGAAGCCATTGGCACATCCGTTTGTACAGACGCCGTCTACTGGGTTACAAGTGTCGTTGTTGATACAATGGCCACAATCGGAATCACAGTTAAAACCATATTTTCCTTTAAGGCACACTACAAATAACAAACAAAAATACATGCAAACTGATAAATATGCAAAATAAACATTTTTCATCGAGAGGCATTAGTTAGTTCACAAAAGAAAAAAAGAACTCATAAATACAAATTAGCTTCTTTGTTACAATGGTGTTTAACGTCGTACTCAAGCGTATTTCACTTTTTTGACGACGGATTGCAAACTTTGCACTGTTCCTTGCCTAAATCACGTGGGGAAACCGAGAGGAAACCAAGTAAAAACCACCAACGCGATAGCTGGAGCCACATAATGTGACTTACTCATAAACCTCATAGCCGACAGTTGGACCCGTTGATCCGGTTAACGGTACTTACATTGAAGTAGGATTAGTAAGCCCAAACCCTAACCACTAAGTCAGGGCCGCGAGCCCCACGGTTTAGCTCGCGTAAAAATAATACTTAATTTACTTGATAAATTATGCCTTTTTCAACCATCAAGTACCATGTAGATTTTCGATGCTTACTGCAACTTTAAAATAAAGCTGCGACATCACGTTATTTCGAGAAAGTCACGTGACGGAGTTCGAAACTTCGCCTCAATAACAGAAAAATCCAGTTGATTATAAAAAGGTGATGGGGGTCAAAATAAAATGTTACCAATCCTCGGTTTAAGAACAAAATATGTGAAAGTAACTTTGAAAAAAAGTTGCATATGTCTGTAGCTATACAACATCTTAACAAAGTTGCTGTATATTTAAACAGTTCTAATTTGCAAGACGACTGTTAATTAAAGTGAGAAGCAAATACACTACAACGCACAGGTTCTGGTTTGACGACTTTGGAATTTAATTTATATAATGTGTTTGGGGTTTTTATTTTATTTTATTTATTTATTTTTTTATTTTTTATTGTTTATTTTTT
>JAVFBW010157355.1:0-11870 GCA_034783835.1 Mopalia ciliata
TCTGCTTCATCAGGACATTACCTGATGAAGCAGATATTCACTATCTGCGAAAGCTCGTATCCAATAAACTAGTTAGCCTTAAAGGTGCCACCTTGTGTTATTATTCTTATTAAAACAGACTAACACGGCTACCCCTTGATCTGGATTTTGTATGTTCGATAATATATTTGTTGTGTAATTTTCTATTATGGTGACGATTGTGTTGGATTCAATTAATTTGTTGATTTATCCGGCGATTTAGTGGAATGCCATCTGCTAGTTCCAAGCATAAATTAATTGTGTATATATTTTATGTTCCAGCTGCCTTGTGTCCACAGTGCTACATACCGAACATTCTGTTTCAAATCATTTTCTGGCTGGGTTATTGTAACTCATTGATGAATCCCATAATATACGCATGTTCTCATAAAGAATACCAGAGAGCTTTCAAGAGGATTCTCCGCTGTAGTTTTCATCGACGTCCAAGAGTCTTCTTAGAGGAACAAAACACTACGTCATCCATGATGGACCTCAAGAGACTCGGTCGCGGTTGTAAGCAAGGCGAGGGCACGGATCATCGCAGTCCAGTAGCCTCGAAACATCGCGCCAATGGGCACAAAAAGAAAAATAAGAAAGGGCGCCGCAAAGACGGGATTGGCGAACAGTCTGAGCTATTGTCACAGAGAGTGGCAGAATATCCCCGCTTCCGAAGTCCCTTAGACTCGCCTATACAATCTTTAATGCGATATCAGAACAGTCGCAGATTTCCACGATCGCCTTCCAGTTTTACAAGTGAAGATGAGTGTGTTAGCCTTTCAAACTGTTCAGAGGATGAGAAATCAGACAGTTCTGTGCGTTTATTAAAGAAGATTCAATCTTCGTCGGCTTGGGATGAAGATGAAACCCGTTTCAACCGGATTAGTGGAAGTAGTTTTGCCGCAGACGAGGAATACGTTAACGCGGTTCTGGTGAAAAAAAGGAACGGCTGTGCCAAACCTATTTCGAAATCTGGACATAACTGCCGTTTTGCTATTCCAGATATTCTAATAAACGATGAACCAACATGCGATATCTCAAAAAGTAAATCGTCCAAGTTGAAAGACAAGTTAGTCGAGATTGAAATGGCCGATTTGAAGCCGCAGAACGGGGACGCAAAGCTCTCAGACGGCTCTATGCCAGAGCTAGTGACAAACCATTAATTTTTTTTAGAGGGAATTACGTTTATCTGCTCTGGAGCGCCATTCTTGTATAATTAAATTATTTTTAACTGCGAGCCGGGAGATTTCGATGCAATAGTTTCACATTCAGTCATATCTTTATTTTGAGTACTTGGTGGATGGGCAAAAATCTGTATACATAAAAGCTGTTACTAATATTACTGTTTCCATGCAAATTGTATTTTGATAAAATAATAGACATGTTTCTGTATATGTTTGATTTCAAGAGTTTCATGTAATTTATTTTTATTTTGTTTTTACTTCAGAGATGCATGCTTACTTTTAGATGTTTGATAATTATTGCGTTTGACTTAATGTTATTTACCTGTTTAATAGCGAACGTTCCATTGAAACACACTTCAACAAAAGATGGACTTTAACAGACATCATAGCATACACTCAATCCTGGGTTTACAGCAACAATAGCGGCACATTAGCCTTTCAATAATGTTTTTTTTTTCTTCTAAAAGCATCGGAAAGATATAATTACTATTTTCCTACTGCGAAACACATAATTATAAAGAGAAAAGATTGATTTTTGAGAAGGTTAATCATCTTGGTACAAACAAATTTGTATAGTTTGTTTTTGTGTTTGTGTGATTTAAGTTTAATGTAGTACTCAAGAGTATTTCAGGACAGACGGTCCGCTTCACACCTTTTCTTGGGTAAATACGATAGACAACCAGAAAGAAACGTCGCAAACACCACCCCTACGATTGCCGAACCCACATCGTGTAACTGACAATGGTATGGTCTATTTTCATATCTTTGATTGTTCAACATACGGAGTGCCCATTTAACAATAACTCAAGAATTATAGATATTAAAAATAAGTTTTATTATTTAAGAATATATTAGTAAATCACCAACTGATTTGCCGATGTCGGTATTCCATTTAGCGATTAATGCATTTATTGCTAGATATGTAACACAGAATTATCGACATCAAATTAAGCACCGAACGGCTTGATTGTCAACCAAAACTGGTGTTTCCTGTTTCGAATTTGAAAATGAAGATTTTTCTTTTGGTGTAGAACCATTCAAAAACCAATATTTCTAGGAGTGTACGTTTACAACACAAAATATGTAGGAGAACATACGGAAAAGTACCAATGTGAACTATCTCTTTTTATATGCGACACACAGATATTGATTTTTCAGGATCAGGGATTTATCATCGAAAAATCAGATAATATCTTACTTTGGCCCTCCATACAATGACAATCTTACGCTTCTGTTCAGTTGCGTTCAAGGCCGAGTTGATTAAATCATGTCCCACACTATTGACGGTAAATAGTTTGCTACCAGTAAGTCCTTGGTAATTCAACGCGGAGATGTTTATTATTGTACCATCATGCAAATACTTGTATTGTCATGCAGTGATGGGCGATCAAACGATTGTTCAAACAAACTACGTTGCTGCAGAATAGCCGCGTGGTAAGGAACGTGAATTTCTTTCTTATCATGTTCTTTTCTAGATTTGGTCGGACTTGCCTTGGTCTGCTAGTTTCCTTTTTTGATATAGAAAGAACTATAGGAAATAGCCGTGTGGGATACTTCGTGGAACGTGAATTTCTTTCTTACGCATGTTCTTTTTCTAGATTTGGTCGGACTTGCCTTCGTCTGCCAGTTTCCATTTTTGAGATAGATAGAACTATAGGAAAGTTACAAAAGAATCTTGACAAATATGTGACAGATATGTGACACTCCTAATTCTTCATTATAAACAACTGATTTTCAAAATTTCAGTGAAAAGCCTTTGCCATAATTTAAAAATATTTATAATATACCATGTGAGAAAACGAATATCGGACAGAATCCAATGCGTTGTGGTTGATAGCACTGTCCCCTATATTGTGTAAAATAATCGAAGCGCTTCATCGCAATACCGGACATCTTCTTATCAACTTCCTACAGCATTCGGCATGAGCTATTCGAAATACAAATCACCTAGTTTCCTCAAACAATCATTGTCACGATGGAATGTGATACTCAGTTTGGCTGTAAGGAATCCATATAAACATAATTCTAAACGATCGAATGGTTACATACTTTTATTACTCGGTGATGAAAAAACTTAGCTTTAAGAAAAGAGTTAAATACTTCAGATGTTACGCTAGTGTTCCCATAAAATTATTATTGTCTCATTGCTATCTTTACTTAGCACCTAAAACAGATTAACTTTCCAAAATTATGGAAACACTATACATGTTGGTTCGGCTATTGTCAATTATTGTCGGAATACACCACCGTTATTTAGGTGAAATACATTTAAGCACAGCGTAAAACATTAAACAATCCATACGTGACCAGACGATGCCAGATACAATACAATGTAATACTATGTCGATAGGCCAATTGCATTTGATTGTACATATAATCCGCAAGAGACATATTGCTTTGAGTTTGACAATGCTGAATATCAATCGTGTGGTTTTAATTGTATACATTTAAATTCAACCACGGATATATATATCGTAAAAAGTGTGTGATATGTTTACATACAATGTATGTTGTAGAGGAGTTCATACAACGGGAGTTCATAAAGAAATACACCAATCAGTGCGTGACTTCTAAATAAACACATGGTTACAACACATCGACATGGGGAAACTTTCTTCCGTGCTTCGGCCACACAGCAAGTATGTCTGCAATATATGCATATGAGTTCTTTAAGTTTAACTGTTTTGTTTTTTATAGGAACGGTAATTGGTACACTCCTTAAATCTCAACAAAGTTAAATGGTAGACCTCTTCCTCTGCCTAGTCTAATTCATTTCCTTTAACATAATGGTGCTGTAGAATATATTTGATAGTGATAATATAACAAGGTGTAGCTGTAATTTCTAGTTACTTGTAGATGGTGTTACCTTATTGGACAAGTAACAAAGGACAATTATGTGAAATCCGTGAACGAACGTGTGCGTGCAAAAACCAGAATGAAATGTAACCGGATTCGCCAGTGGTATACCGCCCAAAAACAAAATCTGTAACATTCCTCGATCCCATACGCTTTCTAGTTTAGTCAAGATACACATCTTGTGTAATCGCATCTCTTACTTTACCTTGCGACCTCTCTATCGGATGTCCCTTGTTTGACAGACAGGTGCCTCGGTCCATATCACTGATACACATAGCTCTGAATGAAATATCTTCAGGCATTGAACAGCAGGCAACAAATAAAATAGTAAAAGGACAAGTTAGCGAATGTAAACTGAGTCAATGCTTGTTGCTGGCCGATACTGAAAACCAAAAATTACATTCCTAAGATCCAGTTGAGGAGATATGTAACTGGTCAAAGCGGCATACTGCGATTAATGACCAATGCCTTTATCTATACTTTCTATATTTTCAGGAGAGCAATGGGGAATATCCGATTCAGGATTTATTTGTTATTAAAAGTGGGCTAATAGAGAACAGTCCTTAGTCCCACTACGTGTGATTTATAGAATGTGAAAGGTTTCTTCCAGGGCTATTACAGTATCGGGTCGGTATATTAGGCCTGTCACACGGGGCCAAGGGACTATACTTCAACTGAAATATTGAATAACGTTAATCATTCCTGTGATACAATCTAAATAGATTGTAACCAAGTTCGCTAGGTCTTGATTACATGTCTGTTGAATCTTGAGCATCGAAATTCGCGAAATTGAGATTTTTTGTTTGCATGCTATACCTCGTACTAGTCTGTGAGGCGACCAGAACTAAGCGTTTCAGTGTCCACTGTCAATAAACCACAGCTATAGCTTGGCGATCGCGATTATTTGAGATCGATTACACACTAAAAGCAAGCTCACTTCGTGGTGGATGTCGAATATTAGAAGTCTGAATAAAAACAATTGGGTTATTTCTTTACATTTAATAATATGAGACTCCAAAATTTGCATTCATTGGTGTACCATTTATGTGAAATGACGAAAGGCTTGGGTAACGTGCCTTTTCTATGTAAGAAACAAAAGTGCTGATCATGCTTGATTTTCTTTTGTTGTAAATGCTATCCGATTATGCCCAGAGTTAATCTTCTTTTCCTATTTACCCCGACTGCCAAAGAAATGTCGAATATGTATATGTGTTCATGTTACACCACGCGGCTTTTACCGCCCATGCAATCGAGTCCTATCCACTAACAGGTATATGGATGAATCACACGATATGGCACCGGCAATCGCGGGGTTGGTTTTTACAAGGTTTATTATCTTTTTTCCGCCGTATTTAGATACGGAACAGTCAGAGACAACCCGGTGGACCTCGAAAAACACAACACCCGGTATTTCCGGGTCCACATCGTGTCACTCACCCATATACCTGATAGCCGACAGGAGGACTCAAATGCATGAGCGGTACATATAAGTAAGAATAGTAAACAGACACACTAAGCATAAAGTCGCAGTCGAGGGAATATCATTTTCGGACTGACTGGGTAAACACATTTTTAATCACCCAATCTTACACCCAGATACAAAAAAACAAAAAACCGCAGGGAGGAGAGTATTCTATTCAGTTTTATATTTAGACCAATAGATCATGAAGGTCATAGAGATTGTTTCGGAATTCGAGATTGAGAATTTCATGCGGGTGTATTAAGGGGCCTCACATTTTCAATCTTCTTTTTAATGTACTTTACTTACATGGCATATAAGCCAATTGAGAGAAAGAAAACCACAGCGTTATCATTTAAGGAGAAATAAAGAATGTATGCTAAATTCATGTGAGTTGTGATGATATGGGTTATATTGGAATAACTCTAAACTTTCAACTCAGTGATGTATAGAGACACGACCCTACTCCATCTCCATCAAAGCACCCATCCGCGGAAAACAAATGTGAAAAGTAGACACATCTTACCTCACTTATTTTACACCATACTTAAATACACTTCACTTATACGAATGCATGCCATTCCACACAACGAAGGACATCATCGTCCTCACCTGTCACGTAACACACGGTGTAGTTAGACCAAGTCTGCATATTTACACTGATCGATGATATAACAAGTATGCTCCTTAGAGTTGAGAGCAGCAGGCCAGAACAAGTTCCATCCAAAAACCCACTCTCGTACTGGAACCAGTATTTCGTCTTTTGTAACCCGTTTAGGCCCATCGGAACTGCTTGTTTTGCTTAATGTGTGTTTAAAGTCGTACTATAGGCCATACACTTATTGTCAACGTGTTATCCCGAAATGTAACGTATATTACCCTCGTCGCCAGGGGTATCTAACAAATACAGGAGAGGACAATCACAATATGAAACACAAAGATACCACAAAATGATCGACAACACGTTGCAACGTGCAGCTCCCACCAATATCTTCCTAAGATCGACAAAACAATTTTTACACCACCATGGTTCAAACTAAGACAATTTTTTTTTGGCCAGCACCTGAACACATTACCCCGGGTTATATATGGAGCACATCAGTAAACACACTGACCTCCCTAAGCACTCTTCCTGATACTGCTCCTCCAACAGAAGAGAACAATTTACATTGGACAACAACAGTTAAGAATCGTTTGAGATTTATTTAAGCGATAATATCACTACCTGTATTATCAAATATACCACTTCCAGTGTTCTTCTCGAGGCGAAATGGCCAACCGAACCGATAAATTGCAAATTTCATTCTCAGTACTGACGTGAGTTGGGCCCTGAAACAATAGGATATAACATTACGGGAGAGAGCTAACCGTACCTCTTGAAGGGGGCTTAAACGAATCTGGAATCTTTTTTTGTCTCACTATATAGTTCCTGATCATAAAAACTGCAGTTCAGTAAATTGTGTCCTCTATATGTATATATACTTAACTACATACAATCTTTAGAAAAAATAATCAACATGCTACAACCCAGGTAGATTTATCTTTGCAAACCAACAGAAAATCCCGATCGGAAAAAAATGCTCTGTTTAAATCTGGCCATAGAAATTTAAATGTGATCACACATAATTATTGTATGCTTCTTGTGAAGGCAATGTCAACCTACCCGAGACCATAGCTTCAAAGTCTACTGTTGCATTCCTTGGGATTGAATGCTCAACTTCAGGTTAGTTCACTCACGTGACAGAGTGCCAGTCAAAAAAGTGAAGAAAACCAATGTCGAAGCCTCTGGCAATAGACTGAGACAAGACTGGCCAAATACATGACAATCAAAGGATACAATGCCAATACATCACAAATAGATCAGCTTCATGTTCTCCTTTAGCCCTGGGGTAACAGGAAGCTTCCTCCAATCACAGGCTTGAAGTCAACTGTTTCAATTCGCTCTTATAGTACGTGCATACACACATTTTGGAAACAAACTACTGAAATGGTATACCGATATTCAAATTACCCACTTATTTGTTATTTCATCAGAATCAAGGGCAAACAAACATTAAAGCAGAGGTCTGTCGTCATCTTGTCAGTAAAACAATTATCGAACAATGAATTATCCATAGCGATCAAATGTACATGTAGTTAATCTGGATATCGACAAATGCATTACTGATAGCGAATAACCTGAAAGAATTTAGCTTAATCAATAATCGATCAATCGATACCGAAAAACGATTTATCGATAATATCATCGAAAAAGTTATGTCGATAGATGGCGTTTCGAATTATACAGTCGAAACTGAGTACTGACCCAAATCTCTCTACCATACTCTTCATGGACGCTTCACAGAACGGGGTATGTTATACACGACTGTTTACACTGGATATATCCGGACGTAAAATTGTCATAAATTTCTAAACGCAGCTCACACCGCTTCCAGAGCAGCGAGAGACGACACCGGTCAGCAAAACCACAAGGGTCATCTTGAATAATTAATTATTTAAGTTATAAGTTTATTGAGATCGAACAATCCTAGATCAATATCTATAAATCAGGTAAATTATCAATATCAATAATCAATTACTGGAATCAATGGGTATTGGTCCTCCGAAATTACAACTGAAAAACTGAAACACGAGAACATATCATCAAATATATAAAACGAATATTTTTGCACATACGTCAACCGAAAAATCGGTAATAGAAGACAGAGATTGCTTCGATTGCGAAATATACTGCACCATTATTATTTTTAGAATATGCAGTACCTGCACTATTTGACAAATTGATAAAATGCTTTACAATTTTTAGATCCAAATTTGAACAGAATATTTACAATTTTTAGATCTCAATTTGAACTATTTAATATATTGACTTATTTAAAATTTTTAACACTTATGTATGTCCTATTTAGTTCATTTCATTTCTCTTTTTGATGTTATTAGCCTAGGGTTCCGTTGATTTGTCTTTAAATATGTATATAACGTAAAATAATTTGACCAATTTCATGCCACAGCCTAGCTGAAATACCACTGAATGTGGCATAAAACAATAATCAATCAATCAATCAACCATTCTAACCTAGACAAAGCTTCTCTATCGTCCTTGCGAAACTGCCCAACAAGGTTACTTCCATACCCATGTAGCTACACTTTTCCGCTACCGAAAGCCACCCCTGATAACCACGTTGATATGAGTTTTCCCCACATATCTTGTTGAGCAGGAAAAATGTCATCCCTTGTTTTGAAGCGGAACGGAATTTTCCTCGGTGTTGAAGTCATTTCTACAATCTGAAATTCACATAAAAGTGCAAAAGCTGGATATTTAGTACCGAGACTTCAAGGTAAAATAATTTTGGTTTGGTATAATTTAAATGACAGGGTATAGATATTTATTTAAAGACGTAAATACAGACACCGACACATCATCCTCCAATTAGTTTAATATTTTTTACGACAACTTGTGTTTTATCAATTTACAAATCTTCATCCATGGGCCAGTGTGATAATCTTCAGAAATACAATATTTGTTAATTGACTACTATTCAACTGTTGAGCATAATGATAATGCAGTAGACCTACGCCTACAATGAAGCAAAAACGTTGTTGTTGTTTTTCATTTGACAGCTGCAGGGAAAGCCATTTTTCTATTACAAGACAAAAGCGCTGTCAAAAAGTTTGATTGAATGTGTATTATAATGAACTAGACTTCCACTTTAAAATGTTCAAAACGTGTAGTCAGTCTGATCTATTACCTCAATTGCAGTGTTAGAATTACAATTAAGTTTCCTACTTACGTGTAAGTCGTCTGCTAGCAGTCTGCAACTTGTAGCCCGGCTTCGTGACCTTCAATATTTACACACGACTCGATGACGTCATTCACATATTTACACGTCATACTTTAGAAGTTTATCGAAAAACTTGTAACTAAAGTTCTCTAATATCCGTGAAATACTTCTTTTTCGCGGTGAACAGCGTATAGAAATTCCCTCAGACTAGCCGAAATAGAAAATGTATAGTAATTTTGACCTTCATCCGTCCTTTTTAGACTGTTATCTGCAAATTACCGGGTTCTGAAGCTTGGCCAACAAATCGCGGCTTAGTCGGCCGAGTGTTAAAGTCAATGACCTATATATAGTTTCAAAAACTCAAATTATGGCTTATAAATGAGGTGGAATGCTAATAGGAAAATGGACTAGATTCGGAATACTAGCGCTTAATTTATTTCAGTTTTCAAATTATAGACATACTGCTCTAAATCCATCCATGACCATTGCTACCAAAGCAAAATCTGGTTTACAAGGGGGCACAGTTTAACTGTGACTAATTTTATTTCAGAAGCTTGGTCGGAGCGAATTCTGACAAATGAAAGACCTTTTCCCTGGGAACGTCTTTCATTTGTCAGAATTCGCTCCAACCAAAGAACAAATTCTACAACGGCTGCAGGGGTCCATCTGAAAGTTCTGCGGCTCATCAACAGCCTGACCAATGATTATTGGAAAGGCATGAATTCAGTGCCTAAATAAACATTACGAGAGACAATCCGTTAAATAAGCCCTACTAATACTCAAGAGTCTAGTCGTCTATGTGTGCAGAACAATTCCATTAAGGACACTTCTAAACTACTGTGAATTTTGTAAAACTTACAGAAAAAATATTTTGTGTAAAAAGTTAATTTTTGCTTACATATTTTTCAAATTGCTACTTCTTTTACACTATTTACATCAACTGTTTAATTTTACATCAACATAATGTGTACCAAAAAACAGTAATTCAGTTTTTTCCCGTTTGTCTTAGTTTTCTTGCAATATTTGGTTACAGGTCAAAAATCCAAGAAATGAGTCAAAATAGTGAAATTTCAACTTCTTATAACTTTATCTAAGAAACGAAAACAGATAATAAAAATCTGATTGACTTTTTTGTTTGTTTTATATGTTAAGATGAGGTGTGCAAAAAATCAGTTATTTAGGTATAAAAACAGCTGAGGAGTAGGCATTTTCCTAAGTACGGTGCACTGAGAAATGAAAGCAGGGAAAACGGGCAAAACGTATTTCTGATCTATTTTACGACAGTTTTACCTCTTTCATCCTCAATTCTTTGAAGTAATTCAATCTAGTTTTTTCACAATTTGTTTACAATATCAAATCGAGTCATTCTTTGTATGCTTCGCAAATAATTGTGCATAGATATTGTGAAATATATCAGTTTTTCTATAAAATTGACAAGAGCTGACCGTGTCAAATGTAAGTTGAATTCCATTCAAGCTGTGATCAATCTCTGAACAGGCAAACACCAATCAACCACATGCCGCGTCAGTAAATAAGTGCTCAATATACAATACATGGAAACCTTTGATACGTGTTTATGCATAGCGGTCAGACAGTTAATCCTCTCCAGGTAGCTACCTGTATTTTATTGATTGTCAAAACACCCCTCTTGTAAATAAAGTAGTCTTATCATCAAAGTTAACGGTCTTCAAATTCAAATTTTTTTTTATCCGGTTTGCTCTGAGATAAAGATCATTATCTCAACTTTTTGAATATGCAATAATAAAAAAATAGCAAATTTTGAGCTGAGGGGGAGTTAGTGTATCCTTAAGATGTATGGTGGCTTGTTGATTGGAGACAGGCCCCATGAAATGCGCAAAACAAATAATGAAGATATTACGGTTGCAAGGCATCCCATCCTGATAACAAAATAAATTTACTGAGAATATATAAGCATGAGCCTGACCGACTGTCTGTCAGGGCAGTCGTATTGATACATGGCCCCAGTCCCAGAATGCGGGGGTGGGGCCCGAATAGGGGTGGGGTGTGTTGCGGGAAATCAGGCTAATGAGAAACAAATTACATTTTGGAAGTGGCAAATGTTCCCCGAGAAGTCCAGAGAAACGGTTTCCCGAGGCTTGTAGATTCAGTTCTCGTCATTTAACCGCTCTTTGTTATTGACTTTTCTTCATGTAGGCTTATACATGACGGCAAATTGTAAAGCGTGTTAAAAACAGTCAACATATTGAGTCGTGTGATACACGAAAACTGTGTGAACATACAAACATTTGTAACTTAAGAAATTTAGTTATGCACACTGGTCCAGCCAACTACTTTAATTCCAGTCGACGTCTACATACACAGGATAAGGTCATTTCCAGTCGACATGCAATCAACTGAACTAGGTAAATTCCTGACGACATGCAATCAACATAACTAGGTCAATTCCTGACGACATGTAATCAACATAACTAGGTCAATTCCAGTCGACATGCAATCAACTGAACTAGGTCAATTCCAGTCAACATGTAATCAACTGAACTAGGTCAATTCCAGTCGACATGCAATCAACTGAACTAGGTCAATTTCAGTCAA
>JAVFBW010157366.1:0-11870 GCA_034783835.1 Mopalia ciliata
AAAGCTCTCTACCAACCTTCCGTGACATGATAAACAGTTTGGCTTTATATTGCCCCTTAACTCTAAGAACACAAGGACAACAGAAAGCTCTCTCCCAACCTTCCGTGACATGATAAACAGTTTGGCTTTATGTTGCCCCTTAACTCTAAGAACACAAGGACAAGAGAAAGCTCTCTACCAACCTTCCCCAACATGATAAACAGATTGGCTTTATATTGCCCCTTAACTCTAAGAACACAAGGACAAGAGAAAGCTCTCTCCCAACCCTCTGCGACATGATAAACAGGTTAGCCTCATGTTGCTCTTAATTCTGAGAGCCTCAGGTAGCTCCCAACCACATTTCCTCAAAAGGCTTTGTTCTGATCTATAAAAAAAATGTGTGATTTGTTCTATTATTATACTATTGGGGGTTGAAGGGAGGAGGGGGTGGGGTTGAAGAGGGGAGAGGGTTGAGGGGGGTTGACCTCGCCTGTGTTAATCTTGATTCAATAAGAGACCTCCAGCATGGGGATGTCTTAACATTTGTAAGCTGCAGACAGAAAGTCTTGTTAAAAACATTAACTTAGAGTAAAGTGATCCATCAATGCCGACCCAACCGAGTTGTGACCTATTTCATAATTGGTCTATTCCACAATGTTGAAGCAGGATTAAACATATTTGAGATGTGGTAATGAAAGCTACAGAGAGTGTAACAGCTGAGGTGGCCATTAATTAATCCCAGGTCTCATCACAGCTATGTCAGTTTCCTCTGGAGTGAAGCACCTCTAATGTATCAGAGAAAAGGTCTCCCAGGAAACTGACAGCATCCAACGCTAAATTCATCTTCTCTACTTCACCATTTCAAAAATTCATGTAATTACCACATAAGATTCATTTCTTGTTTTTGAGCAAAGTGCATAAATCTTAAATGGTTGTGTGCATAAAAAAATACGTAATTGTGGGACAAAAATGAGAAAACCATCAAATCAGATTAATTTCCTTGGAGTTGGACAATACCGCTAATTGATGCAAGTGTTGAACGGCTTTACATAATACAAAAGCATGTTCTATCTGAATTAATTTTATTCAACAAAAAAAAACAAATAGAGGAATTATTGTGAAGATGAAATATCTAAATTGCTACAGAGGCTGAAAATTGCCTTTCATATGGGTTGTTAAGGACCCTTATGAAGATAAAAAGCGTCAAATGAATTAGAATTGTGCAAAGGGTTGCTGACATTTCTGTGGTCATTAGCTTTACCAGGGAGCTATAGAATAAGTTAATAGAATAGAACTGTCAACTGTGGGCTGTCAAAGAAAACCTGGACTTCTATACAATATCATCAACTAGCATTTTAATAGGAGTTTACGTTTAATATTTATTATCAGTAATTAATTTACTGTTCCCTGGATACACTGTTCAGAAAAAAATGTACAAAGTTCATTATAAACTTTTTATCGAATTTACAGTTTTCAGATCCCAGCAGTCAAATTGAGCTGATGATAATAAAAACAGGAAGGAGAAATTATTCATGAGAGGAATTAGCAGAACTTACATAAAAATATCAAAGGATTGCTTGTTTGTTTTATTCAGTATGTTTTATTATCATACTAAAAGCCATTTCACTCATTTAACAGAGCAGAAATCTATTTAATTTGTTTGTTTGATTGGCGTTTAACTTCCTACTCAAGGGTATTTCACTTATCTGACGACTGACCATCTACTTCGCACTGCACTTAGCCTTTTTATGGTGGAAAACAGAGCCTCAACAACACAATCATAAAATGTCAAGTGTTTTGTTTAATTGGAAACTTAATGTACTACAGTTGGAATATACTGCCTTATCATGAAGATCCAACTCACTTAAACTGATAAGGAATCATTGCATAACCATAACTGATGAATGTAAAACGATACATCCCTGAGGCCAGTTGCTCAAAAGACGATTAGCCACTAATACCAGATTAAATCGCTTATATCAGGCTAGACATAGACCTTCAACATGGCGTGACATCATCTAATAGTGGATTCAATCCTCCTATTGCTACATGTACCTTATGAAATGATCAGAAAATTGGTTGTTTTTTCTATTCTATACCTTAAATTATAAAATGAACATACACAAAAACTGCTCTGTACGATTGTCTAGTGTTATTTTTTATTGCATTTATCACATTTTTTGACACGCAATGTGACAAGTCAGTTCAAATTGCCATAAGATACTATAAAGATATAAACTGTCAAATTACAAAAACAAAATTTAATTACTATATTACTGTCTATATACTTCAGATAAGCTTGTTATCATCCCATGGCTGATTTCAACCAGAGATCAAAGTGTATCTGAGTAAAAGGCACAGTTTGAGCAAATAGACATGTATTATCTGTTTGAATTTGTGCTATTTTATTTTGATGATAATTGCTAAAACCTGTATTAAGGGAATTCCAAGTGTATAATGACAAGTCAGAGTGACTCATTAGTGCTGTGCTCAAGGGAATTTCATGTGTATAATCCCATCCAGTCTGATTGATTAATGCTGCGCTCAAGTGAATTTCATGTGTATAATGACAAGCCAGTCTGATTAGTGCTGTGCTCAAGGGAATTTCATGTGTGTAATGACAAGCCAGTCTGATTGATAGTGCTGTACCCAAGGGAATTTCATGTGTATGATGACAAGCCAGTCTGATTGATTAGTGCTGTGCTCAAGGGAATTTCATGTGTATAATGACAAGCCAGACATATTGATTTGTGAGTATAGTGCTGTGCTCAAGGGAATTTCATGTGTATAATGGCAAGCCAGACTGATTTGTTTGTGATTATTGCTGTGCTCAAAGGAATTTCATGTGTATAATGGCAGTCAGACTGATTGATTAGTGCTGTACCCAAGGGAATTTCATGTGTATAATGCCATCCAGTCTGATTGATTAATGCTGTGCTCAAGGGAATTTCATGTGTATAGTGACAAGCCAGTCTGATTAGTGCTGTGCTCAAGGGAATTTCATGTGTACAATGACAAGCCAGACTGATTGGTGTGTGATTAATGCTGTGTTCAAGAGAATTTCATGTGTATAATGGCAAGCCAGACTGATGGGTGTGTGATTAATGCTGTGGTCAAGGGAATTTCATGTGTATAATGACAAGCCAGACATATTGATTTGTGATTAGTGCTGTGCTCAAGAGAATTCCATGTGTATAATGGCAAGCTGGACTGATTGATTTGTGATTACTGCAGAGATTTTTTAGATGAATTTTGCACTAAACAAACAGAGAACAGAAAAACAATGTTGACAGAACATCCAAGTGGGGTAATCACAAGTAAGCAGAAATGCTAACCACTAAGCTAAACATGCATAAGCAGAGTCGGCATATAAAGACGATACAATGCTCTATATAACACCATGCCCAATGCTTGATTGATTTATTGGTGTTTCACACCATGCTTAAGGATATTTCATTTATATGATTTCAACAATAATTGACAGTAGCACAACCAAGATGTGAAGGGTTTCCATAATGTTGGAAAGTTCATTTTCTTCCAGTGCTAAGAAAAGACAGCATTGCTTCTCTTCAAACAGACTGACCCTTAGAGGGCTCATGCTTAATGGGAATACTCTTGCTATTTTTGTTGAGAATCTGAATATTGGTTTCACAGTCAGCAACTAAATCACCTGAACCTGAATAAATAGATTTTGTACAACAACGTATCTGACGGACAGACTGACAGACAGATGTACAGATAATCCCAGGTCTCGGAGAGTGAAAATAAAATTTATCACATTTCATATTTATCAAAGGGTTAAATATTGTATACAAAGATGCATTTGAAAACATGATGAGATGTACTGGAAACCTAGCTGAATATACGGTTGTCTGTCAAATCCACAAGCACATGGACTCTCTAGAAAACAGACAGTTTCCTTAGAAGTTTACTATATAAGAGGCTCATCAATCACAATTTGTTTAAATTGTTACAGCCGCACCTCAAGCTCTTGTAAATGGACTCTCTGCGCAAAAAGACAAAGAGTGGCTGGACTTTAGTTCTGGAGCTCATCAAATATTCACAGACCTACTGGAGATATAGGTAAGTTACAGTCGTATACCATCTAAGTCTACAGAAAAGGGTTTTTTACACAGAAAGCGTCAAAGGGCACATTGATTACAGAAAACTATGAAATTATCTACATCATGTCAGAGCAGTAATTCCCACAATAGTTCAGTGTTCATTGTCTTGACTAAAGATCAACTTGCATTTACTCATCTCTTGAACAGATGTATTTATCACTTATACCTGCCTTTATCTCAATGAATTAAAAAAAACCAAAAATGTCCGCAGAAGCGCAGTTTAGTCACAGATCTTTAAACCCTGTTTTCATTTCTTGACAGCTCAATTTATAATACACATATCCGTTGTTAAGAATGAGTGTCATGTGACCATATTGTAATCAGTTATGAAATAGAATGCAGTGTTTAGATCACACATTTGTATACTGGATACACCAATGTTTGTACCATGAAATAAAGATTACCAAGTTATCAGGCAAGGAAACTAAAATATTTTAACATGTATACCTATTGCTTCCATCTGAGAATCGTTCAATAATCTAATATGGTATATATTGAATAAAATGAAAACCTTGAATAACATTATGTAAACACAATTGACGTTTTTCTGAAAATGGAGAACTTTATTTTATAGCGAGAAAAAGGAAATCCTCCCCACCAAAAAAGAATGGACTATTCAGGGTTTTTTTTTCAATTAATACACTGCCATTGAAGGCATGAAAGAAAAAGCATAAATCTTTTTTTTTCAAATATAATTCTCTAGGACACAGTTTCAAACAAAATGTTTTTTTATGTTATTTATTTACAAAAAAAAAACAATTTCAAACAATTATCCCTTCCTACCTACTCACTTTTTAGTAATGTTGTTACAGCAATATTTATTTTATGGTGGTTGACCGGAGATTTTCCCAGCAGACTAAGCCCCCTACTTTGTTTCTTTTCGTCATGTTTTTATACTGAGTTTCAATGATTTATGTTGTACTGTGTATAACATCCCTATCTCAGACTGTTCTCCATAATCTAGTGACAGGCTTACCAACATGCTGCTCTATCCAATGTATTCTGAATTGATAGCCAATCTTAAATTGTCTGTTTCAGACAGTTCTGGTTTTGGCAGCGTCTACAAAGAAACTTGTTTACTTCCCATACAGACCTCAAAAAAATGTCAGCAACAATATTGTATTTACACAGTTAACAGTTTCCCAAAGCTCTGTCTCAATGGCTCATTTATGGACAATTTCTCATTCTAAGAATGGTAAATAAGAGTTGTTGCAGCATTAGAAAAAACATGGTATTTACGCAAACATTTGCCTATTACCTCAATGGCTCATTTGTGGACAATTTCTTATTTTAAGAAAGGTCAATTTGTTCTTCAAATGTTGAGGAAGTTGCCCCAAATGTCATTCTCCGTGATAAGGAATTGACGGGCAGGGTACATTATTTTCCTTATTTTGGGAGAACACTTTCTTAGTTTGAACAGATTCTAGTCAAGAAAACTGTGCAGTTTGAAACCCGTCATGGAATCGAACCCACGACCCTCTGAGTTAGGCACCGAATTGCCAGCAGTAAATGCCGTCCACCTAGACCACTCAGCCACCTGGCCTGCAAAAATAGAAGGCTGGAGTCTAAGTAGCGGACATTCACTACCCCTCTGATAGGGCATGGTACATGTACATGGTACATTAGTTGTTTTACACAGACAGGAAGTCTCTGCAATCAAGCAAAGTTACCATCTCAAAAGAATAAAACATGACTGAGTAAAAATTACATTCTACCCATGAATAAGTGTAGCTCACAAGACATTTGAGAATAAAACCAGACAATTTTTGCATGTATTTCTAATGTGGGAACAAAATCTCCAAATAAATATACACAATTTGAGTACTTTTTAAAATCTTCATAATGAATCTCTGTAGGCCTTCTGAATAAGCAACCTACACTTCACATGAGTAAAATAACACTTGCTTTGTAGCCACGGGTCAAGAGGAAAGTTTTTTCATATTTTTTTTCAAAGGTCCAAAAATAGTATTGAAACCTCCAGAAGCAATAAGTACCGAGTATATTTGCTACTGAAATATGTTCACCCGTAAAAAGCATTGCTCATTCACATAGCCAAAGATGTCAGTGAAGTGTTGAGTAAATAGGATTTTTCTGTGTGAAAAGGCACTCAGTGTTAACCGAATGACTAAATGCAAATACACTGAGGAACACACTAAAAGGATATGTCATGAAATAGCATGTGCACTGATATAGAGTATGCTGAGTATGCACTATACATTGGCCTCTACACATTTTGATCTTTAAGTGTTTAATACAGGAGATGAACGCTGTTACCAATTTACATCCTTCCGGTTAACATTTAATCAACCTTGTTAAAAACCATTATGGTAACCTCAATTCTTGTTCTTATACATTAAATGTATTGAATAAATGAAGAGAGAATATTGGCTTGCCTCCGAGGGAAATTGAACCCGAGACCTTTAGGTTAGAGGCCTTGCACTCACGTATGTACTATATTTCTTAATCATTGCAAGATTATTCCCAAAGAGTGTAAGTACTGGTGCCATCCCGAAGGTTATGTCAGGATCGGTGGAGTGATTATTCTCAAAGAGTGTAAGTACTGGTGCCATCCTGAAGGTTATGTCAGGATCGGTGGAGTGATTATTCTCAAAGAGTGTAAGTACTGATGTCATCCCGAAGGTTATATCAGGATCGGTGGAGTGAGTTTCATATAAGCTATATTCTGCTATAGATATACACCTGACCAATACAAGGTGTCATGGGACTCAAGGTGACAGTCCACACACACACACAGGTTAAAGGCGTCAATGAAACACACACATCATAATCAATGGGCTCCCACTCAGTATGCTAGACTAGACATGTTCTTTAATCTAACACCAGCCTCTCAACGGAGGAGAGGAAGGAGAAATTAGTTTGGGGAGTTTGTTCACCAATAACCTTCTCACTTCCGCTTGATTGATTTCTTTTTAATTATTGTTGGACGAAGACTTGCTGCAGTTGACAGGACCCATTGCCAATAAACTATATGTTCGTTGGGAAACCTCTCTGACCTATAGAGTTTACTCAAAATACCCGAATAATCCATTGATTCTTTTTCTTCGGATCTCTTGGGGAAAAATGTCATCTTATTTTATTATTAAATTTACTGGTTTATTTCATTTGTTTTTCACAGTATACATGTATGTAACTCAGTAACCCTGATGATTTGATTCATAGTAACCATGATTAAATCTAATGACAAAACACCTTAACCCTCTAGGGACCAAAGTATCATTTGTGATATAACATTTTTGACCCCCTTAAGAATGGTAAATCTTCCATGTTCATGCAATCTCTTTAATTATACTAGTTCTTTCCCTTTGTCATGTGGTACAAAAGGCTATAATTGAAGAGATTGCATGAAAATGGAATCTCCCATTCTTAAGGGGGTCAAAAATGTTGTATCATAAATGATATGTTGGTCCGTAGAGGGTTAAAATCTTGACAGTAAATTGGCTCCTACCCTGGGTCAAAGGGCTGACTTGAACTATTCCATGTGTGGAACATTGATTGAAGATGCATTCAGTTGTCAATTGACTTTCACATATGTCAAATGAAGCCCAACAGTCAAAAATATAGATCCTATACTGTTGGTTTGTTCGTTAGTTTGATGGGGGTTTAACGTCATACTCAAAGATATTTCACTTATATGATGATGGATTATCCATTTCACACGGTCCCTTAACTAATTACATCAGAAAACTGAGAGAAAACCCTAAACTAAACCTAAACCTTACCGTAACACTAACCCTGACACTGAAATTCACGTCATATCTGACTGTTACGGTTTAACACCATGCTCAAAGGTATGACAATAATTGCAGCTCCAACACAACCAATATTTTGCTCTCATGAAATAAAGTAATCATCTTCTAGTGCTGAGCAAAGCCAGCGTGACAAGGATTACAATATACTTGTATTACTTACCCGTCATGTCACCTTTAGTACAGTGTTCTACAGTTACAAACAGTACATATATTTGTATTCAAATTATTAGAAGATTGTCACTAATCCCTACTAGATAGAGGGTTCCTCCACAGCCACACTGATCAATCAACAAACCACAGCTTTCAAATCACATTCCCAAGCCACAGATGGCCAACTATATGACCACGAGAAATAATTGAACCACCTCATATTTTTTACACAGAAAAATAAATCATCAATATTGATTTAGGCACTGGGGGATTAGAGAATAAAATCCACACTAATCTTAAGGGATATTACGCGGTCTTGTTAAAAACAAATTCTTCACAAAGGTCTGGTCAATGAAGATTATAGAAGCTTGGACATATGAAATGTTCCGCTAATTGAGAAAATAAACCCATTCCACGGATACCCTACATAATAAAAGGTTACTAGAAGATATTCATTTTGTATCATTCTAATGACCCATCTCACATCCTCTCATCTGTAGTTTTTAGATAGTTTTTCAAAAAATAAATTTGTAATATACGGCTTATTTCTGCAATTGCAAACATAAAATATTACTCTAGAATAAGGAAGCCGATATAAACTCATTTTATTTATTTTAAAATAATCTAAGATGTTTTTTCAGCATAAGAAAGTAAAAACATACTATAATATTACTAGAAATATATCTTTAATGAAAAATAATACACTCTTTATTTATTTATTTGTTTTGCATTTGTGTGCACGGTGGGGTTTTTTCTTCGTTTTTTTGTTGTTGTTGTTGTTGTTGATGATCAAAACACATTCATCTTTGTATAATCCTCTGCAGACAAATGCACATATATACGTAACCAGAAGAAACAATCAGGTACGTTTTATCTTGAAATTTGTATAAAAAATAACAAGGATCCAATTTTGAAATGTTGTCTAAGCTACAACACAATCCAGCAAATCGTATCTGTGAGGAGATTGCTTCAATTACTGTTCTTTGTCAGATAACCTAGGTTGATTGCTGGAGGTTTCTCCGATGCACAGGATGTAAAGTCTAGTCGGTGAAAGTGTCAGGCAGGTCTAGCCGGAGTAGTCACGAAATCAAATAGAGGCACAATGTTACGCTAAATAATTCACCAAAAAGAAACAAGTTTCAATTCAGTTCAGCTGTTATTATGGCATTGTTAAAGCATGTATGTGTTTGCTTCATTTAACATGGTATACAGAGTTCTCCTATTCAACACTGTTTTTGGAATCCGGGAAATCAATTGATATTCCTAAAAATGTTCACACTAGCACAGGGATGTAGATAAGATAAAGTCGATGAATCATCTCATCTCCCAGATACAGCCGCGAATCGTTATGGGTTACCACAAACATCTCAAGAGAAGATAACAACTACATGTATGTGCATGGCATAGAAAAATATGTGTTACATATGTAGCAAACACAATGTTCTGCATAGGTTTAGAATATAGAAAACCCCAGACATATAATTGAAAGAAATAGAAATCAATCAATGGACATGCTTTGCTTAGGTCAAGGAAAGTTACGAGCTGCTTTATACCGAGAGAAGTTTGGCTTTACCCAGTTGATAGAAAATAATTTTTTTTGTCTTATTGACAAAGGAGTAGATATTTGGGATATTTTCATATTCCTGTATAAGGATTGTTTGATTGGTGTTTAACTCAGGAGGATGTCACTTATATGACAATGGATTGACCAATTGACACTGTCCCATGCCTAATTATGGTGGAAAACCAAGAGCAAGGCTCGTAAAAACCACAATTGCCAGAGCCACAATGTGTGACTCAATCATATACCTGATGGTGTAGTCACTTGATCCTGTGAAAAGTACATTGGAGTAGGATTACTAAGCGCTTTCGCCATGGCCGCAGACCCTGTATACGGAGATTAGCAAACCGGTTGCTAGGTTAATGGTCATATAGGAATACACAAAGATTTTATATGTCTTTTTAATCCTTTACCTACATGTAGTTCCCAATCAAAAGTCAATGGATACAACATCTGAAGAAACTAAGCTAAACCAATAAGCTTATCTTTGTAAGATTTTCTGTTTGGTTTCTCTTCGAAAGGAGGATTTGTCTTTAATCAGGTGATTTAAAAATGATCTGTAACCCAAATGTTAAGCTATTTGGGAAAACATTTGTAACCTAATTGAACTCAAAAGTCTGTTGGTTCTAAAGTGAAGAGAAATTTGGTTCACCAACTCGTTGTTTCTTTACAAAAAACCCTATACAGGTTTTCTTTTTAATAAAGTTTACATTAAACAATCATGGTTTGATAACTTTACACGACAGTCAAATTTCAACAAGAGTAAATTATTATACCATCAGACAGATTTAAAAAGGATTGTCCTCATCAAAGAAATAGACTTCGAAAACCACAAGAATGGCACGTATGAACCTTCAACCTCAAACTACAATATGAAAATTACCATTTTTTAATTTTATTAAATTATTAATTAAATTTTATGATTTGAGGCGGGAATAAATGATTGAAAGGCATATATATATGTTTTTGTGAAATATCTTACAACGATTCTAGAGACATGTTTTGAAGTCTGGAGACAAACAAATGAAGCACTATATACATCTGACACTAGCAATGAATATGCAATTAAGCCAAATATATCGACGTGAAAATCAAAATTGATATTTTACAGGTTTCTTCGGCTTTTTAGTTTGCATCTACATAGTTTTTTACTATCATATTTGAAATTCTACAGGTCAACTCTCTACAGAAAATATTGTACATATTTGATTGAAATGTTGATTCTGAAACAGATCACTGAAGTAGTTTTACACCAAGAGGCTTAAGATCCATCAATATGGCCTCAAAATCTCCAAGGATTCGAGCAGCGGTGGGTGATGAGGTAAGGAGTTTAAACATTAGATGGAATGCTGGTGAGAAATCTGTAAAGGAAGGTTATAAACCAGACAAACTGGAAGTGAGTCTCTGCTGTAGTGTAAACTGATCAGAACCAGCCTTTAATACAGGACAGCAACAAGTTCTTCATAGCCACTACAAACTATTTATTCATTTACCCAAGACGCTAAATTCCACACAATCAATACTTGATTAAGCCTTGTAGAAAAGCTCAGACAGTCCGTAATATTACAACCATGACCAGTTACCATGCAACTCCACAACTAATGAACTCCGTATTGTTCAGTTGGAAGGCTGATATGGTCCATGGAGGCAAATGTCACCTAATAACAACCATAAGAAGGATTAACTATATCAGACATTCCCATATGGTCTGACCAATACCAAGATTATTCTATTTCAGGAAATTTAATAATACTATACAAAATAAATCAATACCTAGACCTAGTAGTATTTTACTATTTTAGTACCTTATACTGACTTGTGGTCAACAATATCATACAAGTTACGATTTTATTTTTAAAATCCATCATTAGACCAGTTATCTCGAGTCAAATGCAGTATTTATCTTCTACTACAGTTGCTGGGAAAAACATGCCAATTCCATGTTTGCCCTTTAATGGAAATCATCCTTAAGAGATGTGTCGTGAATATAAAACAGATGGATTAAAATCCGAATTTAAGAGAAGCAACTGTGTTACTAAAACTATATTGCTATCTGGCATTGAGGCCAAGGGCTAAGGCACATGGGTGTCCAGCCAGCCAAATGGACACCCTTAAGTGAACAATTCCCTCGTTTGGACACCCTGTTTTAAAGAACTTTTATATGCAGGAAATAGGGAAATTGTTAAAATTGAAATCACTGATTGTTTTCTTCCTGTTTGGTTTCTATGATAATAAGAGTACTAAATTAATCACTATAAATATTTGGGGGGGGGGGGGGGGGGGGCG
>JAVFBW010157377.1:8008-21416 GCA_034783835.1 Mopalia ciliata
GAGTATTTTAAACAAAGTCATACCGACCTTACTTAAGAATAGAAGAATATTACAATTTGGACCAGAACAACGTACTTCACATAATCAATCATTTGATGAATCGATCAATCGGTCGCTCGCTCGATCGATCGATCAATCGACCAGACAACTGTATTTCTGCTTTTAACATGAAATATCATTATCTAGATGTGGTATGCCTTTTCGTTGTCCCCAATGTGTGTCGTTATTATTCCATTGTGCTGTTGCTTGACAGTTTCCGCGGATTGAATAGTATTTGGCATTGAAGGAAGTTCCTGAGACAAGCATAAACACAATACTGCCGTTGTCATATGTTTTGTTTAGACGAGGAAATATACATATTTAAAGAATTCAATACACAAATGTTGGAGTTCCAAAGAGAAAATAGTTTACACGTGTCGGTGGTTTTTTACGTGATTTAGCAATACTTTAAAACAATAAGAGATAACTAAGGGGTCGTTAAACCTCTTTGTGTCGACATTGTGCCACAAAAACCTCCGATTCAAACGAAATAGCGATGCACTTTACTTACGAAACAAAGAATTGTTTTGATAATCTAAATAGACTATTGTGTGGTTTGTATGAAACGTGCTCGATCTAGAATAGACCACCACAGAAATTTTACGGAAATACAGACTTCTGGTTTTGTAACTATGTAGTAGTAGGTTGTTTTTGGAATTTTCTAGCGAGATAAGATAATAATGTGTTTATTATCAATATGAGCATAGTAATTGATTATTTTGAAAATAAACACTTTTCTATATAATCTTTACTTGTCTCTATTGCTTTTTTATGTCTATAATCTTTTTAGCCTAACAATTACCACCTTAACTTCCTCCATCGATTAAAATGTAAAAAACTTGTTAATTCTTAGCTTTTGATAAAAATAAATAAATAAATAAAATTAAAAAAAATTATTTGTTATGGAATTTAGTTGTGATCATAATTTCTCATTCGGTTTTAATAGTATGTTTTTTACATTTTTTGTCTCCTATTAAATATGGACCAGTTTTCAGATTGTCAGTGAAGAAAACATAAAAGAGTTTGTCTCAAAAGCTCGTACGTATACAGTTTTTTTAAAATGGTGTCCTCCATTGAATAATTATCAGAAATTCTTGAAAGAGCAACATAAGTAATTAAGCTCTACGATGAACGTCCCTTGCCACACCTTTTGTATTCTCTGAGAATAAATTTTCACCAAGCTATGTTTTGTAACTGTATGAATAAACTTTTTATTGCCTCGTCGATCGATACATGCCATATAGCCCACAGCCCCCTGCATTATTTGTTCAATATGTGAGCTATCTCAAATATACATTAAAAAAACGAAGCAGTTAAAAAATGGCCTTGAATTGAAATGATTTGACCAGAAATGTCGTTTCCGGGAAAAAGAAAGAATAATAAATGTCAGGAGACTGAATGATGTCATTCATATCGTTAGACTTGCCTTGGAAATCCCCTTATCTGGAGTGTACGCAGGGTGCAGTGTTGTTTAACAAAAGCTGAACTGAACATTTACGCAAACTTGTATATTGGAAATATAACTCACACTTTACTGCGCAGTTTAGACAGGTCCACCGATCAACGCTATGAAGGGGAGTTAGTTAGTTTTGTCAAAATCTGCGTTTATTCGGCAGTTTCTGGGCGGTTTAACTATCAGAAGTGTTTTTACTAAAAAAACCTTAGAACTACAGGCATTTACAAAACCACACATTAAGTTCCAATTCAATTAGTTTGTCAAATGGACTGGGGCTAAACACGCGTTTTTTTTTTTTACTCATATGACGGCAGGCCTACCAATGGGTGAAATAAACCAACATCAACGCTACAGAGCTGTACATCTGCTGGTTAAAATAAACCGAAAATCAGAAGAGTTAAGAAACAGAAAGTAAATTTCGATGAGAAAGAATCAATGATATACTGAGAACAGAAATGACAGAAAATCACGAGGGGGTAAGATTCAGCAACGCATTGTTGCTGCTTAGCTCTGAGCACAAGGACAACCGGAAGATCCATCTCAAGCGCCCACAAATCCTGATATTGACTTAAATTATTTTTAAAATAAAGGCTTTATCATCTTTAGCATATTTTTTGTATTGATTTAAAAGTGTAAACTTAAATTATTTAAAAATGAAGGTTTTCTTATATTTACCATATTGTTTGGTATTGTTTTAAAAGTGTAAGCTTAACTTATTTTATAAATCAAGGTTTTCTCATATTTACTATCATCATGTTATTGTTTTAGGACATACTTTTCCTTGTTAAAATAATCTATCTATTAAATGTCATGATGCTTATGTAGGGTGTTTCTCTAATGGTTTAATTGTGGAGCGAAATACACGGAAAATAGAAGAATGATCTCTTAACCTTCCTTTGCGGGTTAACCTACATTAATATGCTTCACAAATTATCAGTATGGTTTTGTATGTACATGTTCATCTTACATGTGTCCGACGGTTACGGGGAAATGTAGTTTACTAAAATAGAAAGTGCTTGTAAGCTCATTCTTTGTATATATGCTGCATAACAGTTTGAACGATGATAGACCAAACGGCACCGCTGTTCTCCAAAACAATTTCGTAACCTCATCGAATTAATTTAAAATTGAAAAAGTAAGGACAAAATGACAAACCACTATAGACCTAGTTTCATTGGAGGGTTTAACATAAAAAACAAAGGGTGTAATTCCGAAAAAAACGACATCATTTTGACTCAATAGCTCAGCATCTCCTAATTATGACCCACAATTGAATAAATGCAGAAATTCGCACTCAGTTAAAATTAAGTTATTGATTTTAAGAATTACACTACTTGTGCATTATGCCAAAATGATGACACCTATTTATAATCCCTTGAGACTTTTGAGGTTTAATTTTTTTCCGAACAAATATTTAAAGTTATTTAAACTAATACCTATTACATTTAGATGATATGATTTGCTCTTCAAATAGACACACCTTTGATAGGTGTGCCATAAATTTATTGACTGTTGGGTACTTTTTGTAGAGTTTTTCATTTGCTTTGTAGTCTTAATATTAGGAAATTAGTGAGCATTAATGAAGAATGCAAAAATATGGAAAAAAAGGTGTTTACCTGATAGGGTAAGGGCTACAGCTGTTGGCGAACCCGTCAACATGTTCTCTATTGCCACCACTAGTGCTGACATAATGTTTGCAATCACACCTAAGGCCCCGGGTTCGGCATACAAGATGGCCGCAAAGGCCCCTCCTCTGTCAGTCTCTTTAGAGGCCCCCATATTTTCCCGTCTCACGGGGATTCGCGTCAACAACACACAGGTAAGCGGGTGTTAATGCGCTAAGATAACAGCTCTTTAGAATAGTTCACGGTTAAAACTGCAGCTTAGTTGCTTCGTAACTAGAGAAAAAACAGATTCTTCGCGTTTATATGAGAAGAAACGGTTGTGACAAAAATAGAAAAAGGCAGCGGGTGTCGGGGGTCCCGCTGATCTCATATGAATGACAGGTCCAACAATACAATAGCATCCAATCAGTACCCACGCTTAGTAATTAAATCAAACTAACTAAGCCATGACGTATTTGTGGATTGTTTTCTGCGCGTGCTAATCAAACATTTCTTTACGAATCTGTTGTCACTCCGGAAAAATAAAATGAAAGGATTTGTTGCATTTCCCTTAACCACAAATTCTAAATGTTGCCAGATCGAAAGTCGAAAATAGCATACTTCAGAATGACGCAGCGGTCAGTATGGCTCCATTCCGCCTTGACTCACTAGGGGGTAAAATCCCGTGCTGTGAATACCCTCAATCCCGGATCATGCAACACGAGCAGGGCCACATTCATCAGCGTGTGACTTAAATCTGTGAGTGTCCAATCAGCAATCGACTTCGGAACTTTCCGATCGCTATTTCTGTTTTGAAAGTAAAAAAAGAAATTGTTTAATAATCCCCCCCTCAAAATATGAGAGCGCATGCCCGCAGATGACAAATATGACAAGTTATGATTTGTATAGAGGAGGAAACCCGGTGGCTACAACGTGACACTAGACATTCTCCGTTACTGATTCTGGTCAAATTTAATCAGCGGACGTCATTGGTTTGATGAACAACAATAGGTGAGCAAAGCATCAAAAGAATGTGATCTCTAAATATATTTAGCCTGACTTCCGTGTGGAGGGTACAATTGCGTGTTAAGTCCCGCCTTTTCTTATACTGTTGTTAAGCTAGACTTGTGTCAGATTTGAAGCAATACACAAAGGCGAGTAACGGGACATTGGATACAGCTGTTTTTGTTACTTTCACTTGCAACACTGCACGATATAGGTGACTAGTTACTAGGAAAGCGGTTCAGTTAGTGAGAAGTTGAGAAGTTTACACCGCGGACAGGCCTTCCTCTCGGGCGCTAGGTACGTAGTGGTCTTAAATAAGCCTGTTTTAACACTCCGAATTCTCCCCCTTAGTGACTGGATTAAATCACTGATCTGCTTAGCGTGTCAATTTTGGGTTCATCCCGATCAGAAATCTCTCACCCACGACCTAGCTGCAGCCAAACTATCTTTCTCCCGTCTTTCTTAGCTCTCCCACAACTCTGGTAAAACCTGTACCACCTGTGCCGAATAGCGGAAAATATAATACTGATATTTTAATTATCATTGAGTAGAAAGAGAACGTGTTTCGGCACTATTGTCTTTAAATTTGACAACCAGGTTTCCTCTTGACTTACAAAATTCATCTGCGTTCTTTTGAATCTACAGTTTTGAAATTGGGGACGCTATACCCGGGACCGAAGAATGGGGGGAATAAAACCAGTGACTGCTACCATCGCCACCATATATACTAATTTCTGGGCGTTTGTGTTGATGAGTATATACAGTTTTAGTGAGGATTGGAAAGGGTCCCGAACCTGCGCTGATCAGCCGGCGGATAAAGTGAACTATGGAACGGCTTTGCTGGCTCTGGCCGTAGCCTCTTTGATAACAGGTAAGACATCCAACTTATATATATATATCTTCAAGCATAATGACTTCAGCTCGCTTCTTATAACTTCATATTTACACGTAGAAGACTTAAATCGACACAAGTCATTGTTGAAATTATATCAAATATTGATCAACCATGCATTAACTGAAATATGGTCGAGATGATACAATTTTAAACATTTTATTATGAAGTTTACTTGGGTGGAGGAATGACAACTTGTTGAATTATACAAACTATAACAAAAGTGACCAGTCAGTTGAGTTTATCTTATCTACTAAGAAATATCATTTTTAGAGACAGATCAATAAATAGACAGTATATAGTGCTATACTTACATGTACGTTATTCTGCGTATCGACCTATTATCAAAATTATACTTATACGTAACTGTCATGTCTATATAACCAAAATGAATAGAGTGCTTACCTAACGAAAACGTCATCTTTATGTTAAATCAACGGAATAGAAAAAGAATGGATAATAAGAAGGAAGGAAATATTTATTTCTTTATTGTGCAATACTTATATTCGTTTTATGTCAAAATAACTGAATTGGCGAAAGGTGTAATTGCATTACGCGGAAAAGACATCCTGTGTCGGTTCACGATAGCGGCTGTCCCACTGCACAATCTGCCCAATGTATCCGATAGGATTAGTTTATTAATCTTGTTAGGCCTGGTACCGAGTCGCCCAGTTACACGCATTAAATACATAATCTCCTTCCATCTAATATCCCTCCCCCTCGCTCTACCATACGCCTTTACACATAGTTTGCAGACGTCATTCAATTAAATATCTAAATCTGTTAGGAGATAATCGTCAAGAATAAGTCGGGATGCACATATACTGCAGAATTAAGTGACAGAATAAACCGCTCCCCTATCCTGATAGAAATGTCATGGCCGACGCATACCCGTATGTAGCGGTGTAAATATTAAAGTTCATAAGGCATGTCGTTTTTATTCAGGTCACTATACACTTCAAATACACCTCTTACATCCCCTCTCTCCGACATTCTCAATCAAAGGAAAATTGGTGGCCAACATATTAACGACTGTAATGTTTAAGTAGAGTTAGTTACAACCGCTTCAAACCTTTCTGAATAATGTAGTAGAACTAGGAGAATCCGCCGAATCCCCCCAGAGGAGACCATTACAGATCCGATTCTTATGATCAACCAGGACGTAGAAAAAAAAGGGGTTCATTATTTTAATACTATTTCAACTTTCCCTCATAATTTGCGTTTCTTTTTCGATTGACAGTTTGTAGGCAATTCCAGAATTTAAAACAAAATTGAAAGAACGTAGTTTATGAAATGTTTGTAAAAGACTCTTTCCCCATTTGTCACAGGTTTAACATCCGGGGATCCAGACGAGCCTCTCTTTCGGGCTGTGTTTTTGTGCTTGACCACGATTTGGGCATCACGTGGGCTATTCCACATTATTAACAGTAATGCCACAGTTTCGTCACTCCCTGTGAGCGAGGGTCTTTTTCCAGGGTACGGGGCCTTTCTGCTAATATTCTTGGTTTTCACTGCTCTTTCTCTCGTCCAGAAGTCAAAACATATCGCCATTCTGTCATTTTGTATCTCCTTGACCTGTGTTTTTGAAATAGTTTCTTTCTGGGAACCATTGTCAAATGCTTCAGGGGCTTATTATCTATTGTGTGGTGCTATCTCCATCCACAATCTCTTTAAATATATTAACAAACGTCGTGTAAACGGCGATGTCATCATTTCTCAGCGTCTTCGAGATAAGCAATCACCATCTGTTGATTATGTTGTTGTGGGTAATGCTATGAATGCCGTTTGTTCATCTGTGTTTGCTAGTCATGTATCTGGTATCACACAGTTACCTAGCAACAGCTTTACTTGGGTATTTATTCCAGGGGTTATTCAGGTCATATGCGGGTTGGTTTCTGTGCGTCGCCACGATGTTTATCGTGGCTGCCATTTTACTTTATATGGCGTCTTTTGGACAGCCATTGGTGCTACACTAGCAGAAGAATATTTCGGATACCAGCAGTCGTCTCCCTTGATAGCCGTCCATATTTTCTTTATAATTGTATTTCTCTGCTCAGGGATATTTTCAGCGACTAAAGAATTGTTTTTGTCACTTCAGAACTTAACATTCTCTCTGTTTTGTTTAGCATTGTGCATAGATGGCTTACATGGCCAGTTTTTGGGAGCAGTGGGTTGGATCAATCTTTTATTGTCACTTTATGGTTTAGCTGCTCACTTAACTAGGATCTTAAAGTGCTCCACCAAATTGCCTCTTGGACGACATGTGTTTGAGATATCTCGAATTCATGAAAACTTGGTTAACCATCTCCGTTGTTGTGCCTCATGTATATACGGCCGACTTGACGATCATCAAAGCCAACCAGCTAATGGCAATGAGTCAGAGGTCATGTTAGGCTATTCGAAATATGCTGATTTGGATATGATAGGGTTCTTTTGTAACGCCGTGGCAGGGTTAGCAATTCTTTGGGTGCCACAAGGTTTCAACCTCTTGACTGTTCCCTGGGTGTTTGGGATTGGGGGTGTAATACAGTTTCTCGTAGGTTGTGTTTCCTTCTCTAGAGGTAAAACATTTGAAAGTTGTGCTTTCATTGTGTTCAGCTGTTTATGGTTAATCTGGGGTAGTTCCAGAGGCTTTCAGTATTATAAAGGCGAAGAATGTATTGGTGTGGCCGTCGGGTGCATCGCTTTCTTGCTCATTGGGATGCTACTTCTTCTACTGTCGGCTGTTGTAAGCAAAGCCTGGTTTGTGACGACCTTTCTGTTCAACATGGTGACAATAGCGTTCCTCATTGACAGTCTGCAGATCCAAGCAACTCATTCATACGAGGTGGTGATTATGTTAGTGTTTGCTGTGGTATCTCTCTACTGTTTTCTAGCCTGTGCCACTCGGTCTATATTGGGCAGAGAACTATTGCCGCTAGGTGCCCCCATATTCAATGTCAGCTACCTCCATGCTCATTCCAGCTCTGCCATTTGGGCCAATGCCAAACGAGACACAGGTGTTACCAGAATTGCAGGTGAGATTTATATATTAGGTTTACAATCTACCTTACCTATGTCACGATTTAACATAATCTCTTTTTGGAGCGGTCTTTTTCGGAATTAATAGGAAACTTAATCAGAGCATGCATAAATGTATAAGTCGATAGAAGTCAATTTTTTAAAGTCATTATCACAAAGAGAGTAAACATGTCGAAATATGGACTGCTGGCGTTGATAGAAGAGAGTGCTATATGTAGATAGATGATGATGTGGTTCTAAAGTATATGATATTATTTTTAAATAAATTCGTTAAAAACTTAAATTACCCACGAAATTTCTTCAGAGATTATAGCAATAATATAACACAATTTGAAATGAATAAATGCCTTATGCTTATGTATATCTCATTATTGTAATTCTTTGTCATGTGACGCTATTTACAGACATTCTGAACCGTGGTGGGATATGTGGGATACCAACGGATGTAGTTTACATTTTGGTTGCTGCTTGTAAATTTCCGCACGCAGTTGAGGTAAAACATCAAATCAACTTAATTAGATATTAAATCAAGATTTAAAATATGTGGGCATACTGTAATTCCCAGATGCGAGATGTTTGTTTTATGTTTCAAATATCAGGTCCGAGAAATGGCAAAAGGGACTTAGTTATACAAAATTAAATAACTTGTTAAGGCAAACCGTTGCAACATATCTACGTGACTATAAGCAGCGTAGAGAGCTCCATTTGTATAAAATATAAAGTTATGTTCATGTTCAAAAACAAACACGGATACTGAAACCCGCCCTGAATAGATCCCGGTCTTGCCACACAATACCAAAAGGCGGCGATTTAATTATCTGGATTGACCTTATATCTGCTAGATAAAAAGGGGAGCTAAAAAAGATTAACTTTCATCAAATTGAGAAACCAATGTCATACTTTTGATTACCCAGAGAGCGTATAACACAAAGAAGCAAGCTGAAGAGAGACCTATGTCTATGTGGATATCAAGTTTCAGTCAGATTGAGGCTGGTCGAGAGCTCTTTGGGGAACTGACTTGGGCATTCATGAAGGAAGTCTGGCCTTCCACCATTAGCCTAGTCGTCAAGAAAGGTAATGTAGCCACTTAAATCAAACCCATGCATTAGTTTTTTTATTCAAGTTTAGCTAAACGAGAACATCTTACCTAGTAAAAACTAGAAACCAACCGCTTAATCGTCGGTGCTGAACACTGTTGACTTCTTATTACATGGCGAACAGAACTTGCTTGAAAATTACATATGGAATGAGGCTGCTTAGCTTTGACCTTTTAAACCTTTTAACACCAAGTAAGAGTTAGTTTTTGTCTCTTCTCATATTTTTGATGTGAAGTTGAGAGGTTATTTCGTCTGTTGTCTCGTAGGACCCTGGCTGCAGACTCTTGGTATTGGGGAAGCCGAGAAGTATATAGGGCGACCAGACAGTATAGCGGTCAGGATGCCTGACAATACCATCACAACACACCTTATTGACAAGACAGGACCGGTTGCTGTGAGTTCAGCGAATCCCACAGGAGAGGCCGATACCACTCATCATTTACAAGTTCTTGCAAAACTGGGCCCCAAAAACGTACGTATACTTAACCCTCGCTTTAAAATCATAGGGCCTAATCTCATTTGGCCCTCTTGAAACACACCTTATAATTGTGAGAATTGATTTTTTCAATCTATCCTTCAAAGAAGTCGAATAAGGGTTAAAATACCAGTACGGGTATGTCAATGTCAGTCTAAAGACCGATTTCTTTTATCGTTATGAAATTAAGCAAGCCAATTAGTACAGACAATAAAGCCACGAATTCAGTACTCTTTTTTCACCTCATTTTTCTAAAACAGTGTGACGGAATCTTGTGTGATGGACCTTCCCATGAGAACGCTGCGTCAACAGTTGTAGATTGTCGTCAAATCGAGGAAGGAAAACTGGGATTTTTCAGAGTGGGAATCGTTCCAAAGTCAAAAGTTCAGGAAATATTTGAAGAAGTTCAACAAAGGTTTCGACAAACTGGCACAAAGAGCCGTAGTCCTTCAGTTAGCAGCAGTAACCCCAGTCGTGGTGACAGTGGGTTAGATGACCAGTCCCAGGGAGGCAGTCCCCGAGAGAGTCGTAAAGGTAGCTGGAAAAGCAGTCTAAAAGGTAGCGTCAAGAGTAGCATTAAAAGTAGCTTAAAAAGAAGCTTTAAAAAAAGCCATAAAGGTCGAAGAAATCAGACGGAATCTCAGATAGAAGGTACCGTTAACCCTGCATTTGTAGACGAAGATGGTGTAGATAATACCAGGAATGAACCACTGCCAGTTCCACAGGCTGTACCAGCAACGAATCCCATGCCAGCGGGTGCATCAAACAATGGCGAAATACCCATTGACAATGAAAGTGTAACAACGGAACCCACAAGGCCAAAACAGATTTGGAGGCGAGATTCTACATCGGGAGAGTCAGAACCAGGCTTAGAAAACGAGGCATTTATTAGAAGCTCTGGTGTACAGATACAGATACAGGCTGAGGTGGTTAACAACGAGGACGCCACCTCATCACTCTAACACACCATGTCCTCGTCACCTCATCACTCTAGCACACCATGTCCTGGTCACCTTATCACTCTAACACACCATTGAACTATCACTCATAAGCATGGACCAGCAAACAGACTTTAAATGTACATCCCATGACAACTATAACCAGAGCTGGTTCAACGCATGGCTGGTGTTTCGGTGGTGCTGGTAAATAACAAACGTAACATAACATTTCGCCGATAAATCACCAGCCGGTTGATAGTGTTCTTATAAGGGTAATTTCGTTGTGTTGCCCGATTCTTGTTTACCTCGTTTCCGCATATAACAGTCTTGCATGTTAAAAAAATAGTGCACATCAGATAAATGTAATTTACGAAACAAATCAATTGATGAAATATTTTACCTTTTCCCCGGGTGTGATCGGAGATGCCTGTATTTACTCTATTTGGTCGTGGGTACTGATCAGTTCCCACATTGTTCCTAACTAATCTAGGAGAACGAAATGCTTTGGTAGGCAAAATCTACAGAGAACAATTACAAATAGTCGGTGAGTCGGTGACAACAGGGACATTTTCAAGAATGTTTTTTTCCTGTACAGCTTTTTAGTCCATGCCAATCGCACAATTTGATCGATCTAAAAACAAAACATGTTGATTCCTCTCAAAGATGACAATGGCTGTTGATTTTTACCCAAATAATTATTTGATATTTTTAACCTCTGTAATGAAATCCAGTCGCTCGGTCAATGCAGCGACTATCGTATGCATTATAATGTTTCTGTAAATATATTTCTCCCGTCTCCAAACCTTAACTTATGTAAACTAGTACTTTTGTGATATGTAAGTATTGGAACGTTTGTCATTTATGTTTGTTTATAGAGTAACCTGTATGTAGTTAATATATTATGTGTACTAGGTTTGAGTACCTGAATGTGAATTGCATAATTTATGTACATAATTAGAAGATGACAAGTGGAAAACATTTATTGTTTAAAGATTATTAAATTATGTATAAGTGAAGTTTATTATCTTTGTTGTTTGACGTGTTAATTACGCGATGAAAAAAAGTTCTATAGGTTTTAAAGTGTTAAATGACACCTTCTATTCAGCAATTGAGCTTAATGCAATCGGCAAAGGTGTATATTGAGATGTTGAATGCAGGGGCTTGTCTCCAAAGAAAGTGACATTTTGGGACTTTGAAATTATACAAATCACTAAACCTTGTCAACATCCGTATCGTGCCAGAAATGATCTGGAGTAGATACTATCTGAACATAGAAGCGGAACTAAATTTTCAAATCAATGGTGTTGATTTTAACTATAGTAAATAACAAAAAATAGTCTATGCAACTATAGTTAAAATCAACACCAGTGATATGACAATTTAGTGCGTTTTAATATATAGCAATATTTCATGTGTATACATTTAAAAATCTGTTGTATTTCAAATAAAAATGTATACATGCGCATTTAAACCTGTCAATTCTCAGGTATGCATAACTCCTTCGGAGACTCCTGCGGTGGGCTGTTCAAGGATGCAATTTGAACCCACACGGAAGTCCTGAGTATACTGCGCACATTATCTCGGATGTCGAACGACCGTCGCCATTGTGGCATGCATTTTATTAAAATCAACTAGCAACTTAGTCAGTGCTGTGGAAAGAATTCACAGATTTCAAAAATTAACACCAGTGAATTGAAAATTTCTCCTGCGGCGGGCTGTTAACGGATGCACTTTGAACCCACTCGGAAGTCCTCCCGAGGAAACTGCACACATGTTTCGGATGTCGAACGACCGTCGCCATCATGGCATGCATTTTGTTAAAATCAACTGACCACATAGTCAGTGCTGTGGAGAAAATTCACAGATTCCAACTGTCTTGGTATCAGGCTATAATGTGCTTCTTAGCCGCATACAATTCGCCAGGTTTGTATTAATTGTGTGTTTTACGCCGTGCTTAAGGGTATTTCACTTCTGTGATAATGGCGGCTGTGTAGTCCATCAATAATTGAAACTAGCCTAACCAAAATGTGAAGCGTTTCCATAATGTTGAATTTTTTTCCTCCAGTGCTAAGTAAAGACAGATGTGCTACTCTTCAAACAAACTTCTCTCAGCCTTTAGCAGTTTGATGGCCCAAAGGCTGCAAAAATCTTCGTGCTTTCCTTTTCCGGTTTCACATCCACAATGCACTGTTCGAGTTGGCTTCGAATTATTCGGGGCAAACGAATTATTTGATCTAATAGCGCCTGCGCTGATGAATCCTCTGTGGTTGTCTGTGCGCTCTGGTAACTTCCGAACACAACCGAGCACGGATACTATCTGACAGTACAAAACAACCTTTATATCTCGTGCTGAGTATCGTAACTAATACGACATCTAATGCATGTTACAGGCAAAATAAAAATAACGTATAGGTTAAGAAATAAAACAGAACCAGTAAGTTAAAAAATTCCCAAAGCAAGGGGAAAAAAAGTTCATTAAAATCACAACTCGATTTTCGCGGGAAAAAAGCAAGGGTGCAAAGGACTAACTCTGCTGATAAAGTAACGTCCGCTAAGTGGCGTACATTTAAGAAGAAGTCTCAAATTTCCAGTTGACCAATTTAAGGAGCCACTGCTTCACGTTAGTCTTCACCAGTTTATTCATTAAACATTAGTCCTACACAAGTCAATAACTGCAGTCTTTTTCGTGAGATAAATCATTTTTTTAATCCATGCTCTTGGAGGAATTAATCACCTCAAGGTTTGATGTTAGTTTGGTGTAGGTGGCTTTATATATTACTGGTATTACAGAGTCTCTTATGTATATTCATATTATGATGTTGTTGTCTTCCATGGTGTTTTTTTTGGGGGGGGGGGGGGGGGCGCTGTTTTTAACTCCAAA
>JAVFBW010157378.1:0-11868 GCA_034783835.1 Mopalia ciliata
CATAAGAACACAGATTGAAACCACAATAATAATGAAACGCCAGTCGAACATTATGTATTAGCATAAGAATACAGATGGAAACCACAATAATAATGAAACGCCAGTCGACCATTATGTATTAGAATTAAAGTACAGATGGTGGAAAACACAATAATAATGAAACGCCAGTCAACCATATTGTGTTACCATAAAAATACAGATGGAAACCACAATAATAATGAAACGCCAGTCAACCATTATGTATTAGAATTAAAGTACAGATGGTGGAAACCACAATAATAATAAAACGCCATTCAACCATTATGTGTTACCATAAAAATACAGATGATAGAAACCACAATAATAATGAAACGCCAGCCGACTATTATCAGTTAGCATAAGAATACAGATGGCGGAAACCACAATAATAATGAAACGCCAGTCAACCATTATGTGTTAGCCAAATAATAAAGAGGATGGAAAACCACAACAATAATAACACGCTGGCCGGCCATTATGTGTTAGCAAAAGAATACAGATGGAAACCACAATAATGAAACGCCATCCGACCGTAATGTGTAGGCTTAAAAATACAGAGGATAGAAACCACAATAATAAAGAAACGCCAGTCGACCATTATGTGTTAGCATAAGAATACAGATGGAAACGACAATAATAATTAAACCAGACGATCATAATGTGTTAGCATAAGAATACAGATGGAAACGACAATAATAATTAAACCAGACGACATTAATGTGTTAGCATAAAATATAGACGATGGATACCACAATAATAATGAAACGCCAGCTGATCATAATGTGTTAGCATAAGAATACTGAGGAAGGTAACCACAATAAAAAAGAAAGGGCTAACAGACTAGCTAGTGTCATCTTCTCCAGCCAAGGGTTTTATATCCGAGCAAATCTGCATTACAACCCTTGGCAGATAACTGATGTACAACAAGTGTTTCAGCTACGCCAGGTGGCGGATAAAATGATCAAGGTTATAGTTAACTCAACTTGTTTACAGTTGCATCCAACCAGCGTAGATAATCTATGTTGAATGTCGTACTCCAGTCTTGACAGCTTGTTTAACTTTGTATAGCAGTGTTGGCATATATACGGTGATTGGGTGTCTGTAGCGGTAGGTAAATATCTGACTGGATGCGTAGAAGTTCCCACGCATCCAATCAATCGCTTGGAAGCCGTGTCCCATTATACCTGAGTTATCCGCCAAGGGTTGTAATGCAGAATTGCTCGGATATAAAACTTTTGGCTAGAGAAGATGAGCTAGTGTGTGATAGCCTAAGAATATAAAGGATGGAAACAACAAAAATAATGAAACGCCATCAGACAATTATGTGTTAGCACAAAAAAATACAGAGGATGGAAACCACAAAAATAATGAAACGCCAGCCTATCATAATGTGTTAGCATAAAAATACAGAGGACGGAAACCACAATATTAAAGAAAGCGCTAACAGACCTTTATGGGTCATTCTAATAATACAGCCAAACACAAGTCTACGAAATGTGCCTCTTCAAATTATATGAGATGACTTATGAGAGGATGTGTAGTTATGTTATGTAAAAAACAACAGGGCGTATTTTCAATATGACCATAACATGAACAGATGCTGTTAAAAGTCCAAATGTTTTTTATTAATTCGATTTCTAATGAAATCTTTAACATTCTTCCAGGATCTCTGATCAAGGTTTGCTCATTAGCTTTGCACATGTCGATTTCACGTTTGCCAGGTAGTTTGCCGACTGTGACGAACCTCTCAAAGTGTTTCATTACAGCAAAAACTTTACCTCCTTCTATGGCCTTTTGTGGATCTGTCTATTGGCTGTTTTATCTAGTAACAGGAGAAAGATTAAATACGTAATTAGGTTTTAAAAGCTAACAGTTCATTTCTGAGAAAATGCTAGTATTAATGTATTTACATCTATATCTAGTTATTAATGAAGGGAATACATAAATTCAAGACATTGAGGTCACCAGTTGCCGAGGGGATTTGTAAATTGTCTTCATGATTTGAAATTATCCCAAATGTGATAATAATGCGCTCCTTCTGTTTGTCTCTCAGAGATTTTTATCCTCCCCCTCCTCCCACCCTTGATATCACAGGAGAAAGACTTTTTTTAAAAAACGTGCTAATGTCCTGTACGTAGTTCTAAAGAGCTTCTGGAAGGTTCCAAGCAGCAGCCTACTATAGAGCTAAGCAGTTACCTCGCTTTGTACCATGACTTTTACTCTCCATCCTCTGCCTTTTCAGTGGTACAACAGTCTTCATCTCTAAAACAAAGGTTTTACTTTTTTAATTATATCGTATGTAAAATATATCAGTCAAGGTGACAAATAGGTAGTTTTTGATCAAACTCACAGTGTTCACGCTAAATTAATTGTATTTATTTCACACTAACATCAATACTTTTCAGAGTAATCCACACAAATCAGTAAGTTAGAGTCTATATGTATCATCATACCTGGTGATTCCAATGGGTCCTCATCTTCGGACAACTCACTCCTTTCACCTGAAGAATCCTCTTCAACTTCTGTGAAAAAAGTAATTTGGGTACAAAATTTAAATCACGTGTTTGAATTACATGAAATCAATACGATATTTTACTTTTTGAGAAGTTGTTTTAGTACCTGCCTCTATATGAAGGCAATATAGATTTACTGTTTATTTGTCTTGTGCCAAATGCTCCCAGGTTTGTTTTACAGCACGAATAACAGCATTGCATACCCCGTTCCTAATAGTATAACAGTAGTTTGTTACTTTGATGGGATTATTACACTGTTGTAACTTCTCCGTTATTTTTTGTTAAACTAAAACTCACGCAAAGCATGACATGACACCTCATCCGTCCAGCTCACGTCTACTAGATCAATAAATCGTTGGGCCTTGTTCTGCAACATGTCGTCACCATTTTCAAGACATCTTGCTTTAATAATAAATGCACATTTTTTAATTATATGGCCAAGCTTTAATGGTAACGATGGCGTCCTAAATTTGTGTGACAAACTGCAAAATCCACTTTCTCTCTGAGCGGCATGAACTACATTTTTGAAATGAATCGGATCGATGAAGTACTCTAAGCCAACATCTTGCATGTTATGAAGTTCACGGAGCTGTTTGAGAAGGCGCCCGGCTTCTCGTAATTTATTCCTTATCACAGGGTGCTGTTCTTTATCATGTCCGCTCCTGAGATAAAGCTTTTCGCCCAAACTCAGAATCAATGGGTCACTTTTCAAAACTCTACTTATCTCGTCATGTTTCAAGTAACTTAGGACTGTGTACAGTTTTAGACTAGTTCCAGTTGGTGATGGAAGTAATAGTTTCCCAAGAGCAGTAGCACTGTTTCTGTGCTTTTGTTTCTGTCTGTCAGGAGCAGCAAAACAACGCAAAGCATGCCGCCACAAGGTAGAATGGGCATAGTACCCCAAACAAAACTGACAGGGTATATAGTCGAATAAAGCAACTTCATTACTAGGCCGATAGCACACTATAAGAGTTCCTTGTTGCTCTCTCAGTACACAACAGTTGTGTTTGTGGTTCCCAAGATTGCGAAGCAGAGAAATTAATTCCCTCTTCTTTTGCTTGTCACTTTCTGCTTTAATCTTTAATACCTGTAATTCATTATTATGTTTTCTGTAAAGATGGCGTGGAAGTCTCACAATGCCTTCTTCACAAAATGGACAAAAAGACTTCTTGTTCCAAGGTCTGGCTCTATCATTATCTGTAACATCTACAAATATAGCACTATTTGAAGAACTAGATGAAAGTTCTGAATGTATTGATTTTCCAATTGACATGACTGACACGATTGGTTGATCAGAGCTGGATGAAACAAGCCCTTCCACACATGGTTCATCTTTATTGGCTAAAGCAGAGGGCAGTGGCAACTCCACATCTGATGGCTCATATTCACTCCCAGATACACACTCTACAAATTCATCCGAAGTGGAGTCACATAAGTTAGCACGTTTATGTTTCGAGGTTCGACCTCTCTTTGAGACATAAACACCAGTGTTCGTTATGGAAAAGTAGGATTCAATTTCATCAAGAAAACTATTGGTGACTTCTGGAAACAGACTTTCTTGAGGGGATTCCATTTGTGACAAAATGCTACTAGGAGGCCATGGACATGGAATACCAACTGGAGCTGCAAAATATGACAACAACAAATATAGTTACCAGTTTGTTTTTGTGTGATATATTTGAATGTTAACTGGAAAAATAAACCACATTTGAAGAATTCTAGGGCCCCCTTTCCTAAAGCCCCTTAAGAAAAAAATGATCTTAGCGTTTCTGATATTAAACACTAAGCATCCTTCACACAGCCACCTTAGTTTGAGGTCTTAGGGCACCTTTTGTGTTAATGTCAACTTAATGTAAGTAGGCTTAGTGAAATAGGTCCCAGGACGTTAGTAATGCACAAGAACACATTCATTTTATTCTTCCTTCATACAAAGCCAAATAAGGGATATAAATCACCCTGAATGTCAGATGCTACATGACATTGCTACATAACAAATCGACAAGGGGGTTCCTCTTAACAGGATGTTAATTAGACCATAATGGGGCACTTGACAACTACCGAGAACACAGATTGATATATCTCCTGGGTGAAAACACTGTGGTTTTTCACCTAAATGCTTCGCCACAGTCGATAACTGTAACAAATGTTGGCTAAATGTGAGAACACATATGATAATTATGTGAATATAAGTATCCTAATACCAACCAAGTGAGGACACCTATGCCATGTGAAATCTTGAGATGAATGAATGATTTATTGATTGATAGGTGTTAAGCCGGAGGATCAGTGGTGAATGAATGTCCTATTGCTAACCCTTATGTCATGAAACACATGGAGTTCTACCCTCTAACCAAGTGAGGACATCAATGATAAGCATAGCCTTGATACACATGGAGTTCTACAATCTAACCAAGTGAGGACACCCATGAAATGTGAAGTCCAGAGATGAATGAATGTACTAATGCTAACCAAGTGAGGACACCTATGATCTGCATAGCCTTGAAACACATGAAGTTCTACCCTCTAACCAGCTGAGGACACATACGATATACATAGTCTTGAAACACATGGAGTTCTACCCTCTAACCAAGTGAGGACACCTATGAAATGTGAAGTCCAGAGATGAACGAATGTACTAATGCTAACCAAGCGAGGACACCTATGATCTGCATAGCCTTGAAACACACGAAGTTCTTCCGTCTAATTAAGTGAGGACAAATATGATATACATAGTCTTGAAATACATAGAGTTCTACAGTCTAATCAAGTGAGGACACATATCACATGTGAAGTCTAGAGATGGATGAACAGACCAATACATGTAGACGCAAATCATCAATCAACTTACAGTACAACCCATATACACCACACTGATGTTACCAGGACCATCATGAACTGTCCAGTGTAAAATGATTGGCACTACAAGAAGATATATCCACTGTAATATTAGCAAATCTATTTTGTGCTACATGTACATGTTTATTTGTTGAATATATCTTTTTCATGACATTGCCATATTAAAAGAAAGATTTTTAATAAAAAAAATCTGCTCTCATCTTTGATCAGTATCCTGGCTTGACTATACCTAGAAGGTTGAAGCATGGTCCTCACCACATGTGTGCAGTTGTTTCACTGAACCAATATATAGTAGTGCAGGTTAAGTGGTTTTTGCTTCAGCATTAAGGCATCTTACTGCTGGGACATATTGCTGCAGAAACATCTTTGAAATCCAGAGTTACATGTGTAGGAATGAATCTGGCAGGTCATTTTTTTTTAGCAAATCTTACTTCTGTGCCAACCAACTCACCTTGCAACGCATTATCACATGAAGTAACTGTGGTTTGAGAGGATTCTACAAATGTGACACGAGCAGACTGTGAATGACCAGAATCTGTAATATATTATTAACACACAACATGTGAGCTTCACTTAAAACATCAAGGTGTGAAACATTTTCATTTGTTGAAGGCTATTTTTATTATTATTAATTTGCCACATGATTAAAAAACTGTTAAATAAAAACGTCTACTCTCATATATATCCTACTAGACTTTGATTGGCAATGGTCTGTAAAATAAATGGATGGGTCAATGTTTTTACAACTGAGTAAAGTTAGAAACCTAATTGTTTGATATTTGTAGTTGATGGATTGGAGTGAGGGGGTTCGGATGATGATACTTGCCCACAAATAAAGACACGAAATATCACAAATTAACTTCCAGTACAGTCATTTATCAACTATATATACTATACTGATGTTGGCAAGTCTATCATGAGTTGTCCAGTGTAAAATGGTTTGAACTACAAGAAGATACTATACTATCCACTATAATATGAACACATTTGTTTTCTAATACATGTATATGTTGATTTTTTATCTTTTTTATATCAAAAACGTCTTTTTGAATAACAATGACTACTCTCATCATCAGTCAACATCATGACATGACTCTAGATGGAAGGTTTAAGCATGGTCCCCACAACATGTGTGCAGATGTTTGACTAAATTAATACATACTGTGGGAGTTCAGTAACATAAGAGTTCAATGTGTGATTGTATTATTGTTGCAAAAAAAAAAAAATCTTTGACAACCCAACTACATACATACCAATCAATTGGTCAGTTCAATTGCATCATAGCATAAGTCATTTAGTAAACTATTCTTAAGTTGCCTGAGTAAAGGTATAATATTATTACTTTGGTGAAAACAAGCTCACCTTGGGACACATTGTCCAATGAAGTAAGGGTGGTTGGAGATGTCTCTACTGGTAAGAAAGGATCAGACTTTGATGGATCAGGATCTGTAATATATTATTAACAAAACATGTACTATTAAAGGCATCAAGTTAAATTATCAAGGTGTGAACAATTTGTATTTGTTGAAGGCCTTCATTTTTTTTATCAATTTGAAACATGTTAAATGTTTAAATAAGAAAATCTCTTCTCTGATAAACAATGTACTAGACTTCCATTAGCAAGGTTATGTAGTATAGACGAATGATGGTATACAACCGAACATAGATTAGTAAGGACACCTACTTGTATGATATTTGTAGTTGATGGATTGGAGGGAGAGGTATATATAATATGAACAAATTCCCTTTGTGCTATATGTACATGTTCGTTTTTTGAATGCTATCTGTTTTTGTTTTTTTTATTCATTTGCCACACGAGAAGAAAACCTTTTAAATAAATATATCTACACTCACAAATAATAAACTAGACTTTGATTGACAATGATCCGTAATTAAGACGAATCCGTGTTTTATAACAGAGTAAAGTAAGAACTCAGTTATATGATATTTGCATTTGATTGATTGGAGGGAGTGCGGTTAAGATGACGAAACAGATCCGTACAAGTAGACATGAAACATCATCAGTTATCATACAGTATAGTCATTGTTCTGGCTGTCCAGGAGATGTGCATATCAATGTACAAGTGGTACAAAGTAATTTGTTAATATTATAACGGATATTTCTGCCAATCATTCAACCTCAAACAGTTAATTGATGGTCATGCCAACATCAGTGTGGAATATATAGTTATACCATAGCTGTACTGTAAGTTGCATTATGATTCTTAATTAAAATAGGGCATCGGATTGCAGGACCAGTATTTATGGTACAGACAAATCTTTGAATTCCCAGCTACAAATGTGCAAATCAATTGGTCAGTTCAATTGCATCATTTCATAAGTCATTTAGTAAACTATTTTTAAGTTACATTAGTCAAGGTATAATATTATAACTTGGGCGAAAACAAACTCACCTTGTGACACATTGTCCAATGAAGTAAGGGTGGTTGGAGATGTTTCTACTTGTAAGAAAGGATCAGACTTTGATGGATCAGGATCTGAGATATATTATTATTACAACATGTGAACATCAAGTTAAAACATCAAGGTGTGAAAAATATGGAATTTATGAAGGCTATCTTTTTTTTTTATCAATTTGTCAAATGACAAGAAACGTTTTTTCAACAAAAATCTCCTCTCTTACCACATGGCAATGTACTAGACATTGATTGACAATGATCTGTAATATAGATGATTGCATGATTTGCATCATGTAAGCATTTTTGTAAGGTATTTTGTTAAATGTTAAGTGGCAAATGAAACCACAAACAACATTAGATGAATCGGCTATCTGCTACCTCTTAGCTCAGATATTAGTGTGACCATCATGACCAGGGTTGTTGACAAATACCAAGAACACACTATCCTAGGTGGAAATGAAGCTTTTAACATGTTTTACTAATTGACAGCATGTCCAACAATACACTGACAGACAAATTATACTGTTGTTTTTAGTCTTACATGATTCCAACAGTGGACAACTTCAACAAATGCTGGCAGGAATCTATACTCAGTAAAACTACCTGAGGACACCTATGATTTATACACTCTTCAACAAAAGAAACGCAAACCCCAAATACCAATGTAAATTTGATGTTATTCAAGGATGTGTAGATAAGCGGAAAACAAAGATACATGAATGAAATTTTCTGGAGCAATGCATTGCTATGTTGTCTATATTTCATGACAATAAGAGTCATCACAGTCTTTACTGTTGTCCACCAGGTGGTGTTGAAGTCAATACCTCGTATGACCACGTCCAGCTGCTACCACTGACCGACACCTCCAGGGTACAGATCGAATCAGTCATTGGATGTTTTTGTTGTGGAATCCTTCTCCATTCCACTTGCAGCATGTGGAACAACTGTTGAAGATTCTGTGGGGGAATAGGACGTCAACGCACCCGTATATCGATCTGATCCCAAAGGTGTTCTATTGGGTTTAGATCCGGAGATTTGGAGTGCCAGGGAAGGGTATTGATGTTGTTATTGGCCAAGTAGTCCACGGCGGCAGTGCTGTGTGGGGCCTGGAGTTGTCCTGTTGGAACAGCTGCCGTTGAAGGTCAACAAGGTGAAGGACGTAGACACGGTCTCTACCATCACGTCGCCTGAGGAGATAACGGGATACATTGCTAAACCATATGCGCCTCCAGTTTGCCAGGTTCCATGGCAGCACCGTGTTACACCATCTCCCTCGTCCACGTCGATGAGGGGGCAACTTTTGCACGTCTGACACGTAATCCTACTTCTCGGAGACGGTTCCTGATTGTCTGATCGGACACTCTTCGGCCTCCAATCTGTTCTTTTGCTGTGTCCCGGGCGGTACGATGGCGGTCACGTAGGTGGGTTACCGGGATGTACCAAACTTGGGCAGGTGTGGTGACTCTAGGTCTTCCTGATCTTGGGCGGTCATTTGTCAAATTTGTTTGACGAAATCGATCCCACAACCGAGTTATTGTGCTGGGATGAACGTTGAAGATCCTTGTCCCCTCACTCTTTGATTCGCCAGCCTGCAATCGTACAATTGCCAGATTTCGGTCGCCAGCGTTGAGACGTCCCATTTTCGTGTACAGTACTTGCAAAAATATTGGATAAAATTGTGAGATTCGTTTGGGTCTTTTAAAGTCACACGCTGTACTCAGGTTTTGCAGGTGACAAACAATCATTGTGCATGAACTTCGTGCTGCACGACACCAACGCACATCATAACAAATCCGCATTGATAAAACCGTTCAAAATCATTTTTGGTTGCGTTTGGTCAAGGATGATCTTGTAAAACATTCCAGTAACAATGTGCAACCCTACAAATCTGTTTGAGTTAACATATGTCCACAAAACTGTAAGTATCATTTTTGAATTTCATTTTGCGTTTCTTTTTTTGTAGAGTGTATAAACTCTATAAGATGAAATTATGTTATACAATTTAACTAAATGAGAAAACCTATGATCTATTTGACCATGAGTTGATTGAACGTTGTACAGTCTAACCCAATGTTCTAACTACATATTCTTGAAACTCATGATGTTCTACAGTCTAACTAAATGAAAACACCTTTGATGTCTAGAGATGAATGAATGTCCACATGCTAACCAATTGAGTACACCTATGGCATGTGAAATCTTGAAATGATTTAATGTCCGAATGCCAACCAAGTGAGGACACTTATGACATGGGAAATCTTGAGATGAATGAATGTCCTAATACTAACCAAGTGAGGACACCTATTATCTGTAAAGTGTGTATACACGTGAAGTTCTAGAGTCTATAAACCAAGTGAGGATACCTATGTTCTGTAAAAGTGTCAAGACACATGAAGTTTTATAATCTAACCAAGTAAGAACACCTATGTTCTGTAAAGTTCTATAGTCTAACCAAGTGAGAACACCTATGTTCTGTAAAGTTTTATAGTCTAACCAAGTGAGAACACCTATGTTCTGTAAAGTTATATAGTCTAACCAAGTCAGGACACCTATGTTCTGTAAAGTTCTATGATCTAACGAAGTGAGAACACCTATGTTCTGTAAAGTTCTATGGTCTAACGAAGTGAGAACACCTATGTTCTGTAAAGTTCTATAGTCTAACCAAGTGAGAACACCTATGTTCTGTAAAGTTCTATAGTCTAGCCAAAGGAGGACACCTATGTTCTATAAAGTTCTATGGTCTAACCAAGTGAGGATACCTATGATCTGTAAATTGTGGAGACACATGAAGTTCTATAGTCTAGCCAAGTAAGGACAATGGCCCACAAGGTAAGTGTGTTTTTGGCGAACTAAAATTGCACCCGTTAAATAGCTAAACATAACAATCGTTTACTAAATTACTTATGCAATGATGCAATTAACCTGCCGGGTCGAGTCTTTCAAAGATTTAAATAGTTCAGCCAAACAGATCTTTGTCCACGAAAGTTTAGTACATTTCCGTCGGTGGAATTGATTCCAATCTCACTTGTTTGTCCACATATAGATCTTTCTCAAAGTGCAGCAGGTCCCTATTTATACTCACTTAATTCTCCTCAGTGTCTCACCAAACGTCTTTGGTTTGCAGGATTTTTTGTTTAAATTCAACGTGGCAATCAATTGCCGAGAAACGATTGATGGGATTGTTAGATGGTAAAATCTTCCTGTGATACTTATCTCTCTGTAGTGCATACGGAATAATATATGTTTTTATTCATGTATCTAAGTCAGCATTGATATTGTGTTCTGGAAATATTGGTCCGCTTCCACCCTTGGTCAAGCCGTACAACACTCATTCATCTCATGGCTTCACATATCATTGGTGTCCTCACTTGGTTAGACTACACAACTTCATGTGTCTCCACACTTTACAGAACATAATTATGTATCCTCATTTGGCTAGACTATAGAACTTATGTGTCTACACACTTTACAGATCATAGGTGTCCTCACTTGGTTAGACTATAGAGCTTCATATGTCGCCACACTTTATAGAACATAATTATGTATCCTCACTTGGCTAGACTATAGAACTTGACGTGTCTACACACTTTAGAGATCATAGGTGTCCTCACTAGGTTAGTATTAGGACATCCATTCATCTCAAGATTTCACATGTCATAGGTGTCCTCACTTGGTTAGCATTCGGACATTAAATCATTTCAAGATTGCACATGCCATAGGTGTCTTAAATTGGTTAACATGTGGACATTCATTCATCTTTAGACATCAAAAGTCTTTTCATTTAGTTAGACTGTAGAACATCATGAGTTTCAAGAACATGTAGTTGACTTTGGTTAGACTGTATAACATTCAATCAATTCATGATCAAATAGATCATAGGTTTTCTCATTTAGTTAAATTGTATAACATAATTTCCTTCTAACAGAGTATATACACTCTTCAAAAAAAAAGAAACGCAAAATAAAATTCAGAAATGATACCTACAATAAGTTTTGAACGACATTTAGAAGTGGAGTAACATAATTATACAATTTCTGGATAACCACTTCTTGTTTTGTGAT
>JAVFBW010157389.1:0-11868 GCA_034783835.1 Mopalia ciliata
GTCCCCTCTTAGACTCTTCTCTTCAAACTATCTTAACAGTGTGGGTGTCAAGATCCATTCATGGATCTCTTGTTATTTCTTTCAGTGGCCTGATGCATTTTCTTTTAAAAGTATGCACCATGCTGAAATGATGTTTAATTAACACTTTTTCCACTGCAATTCAGACAAGAAGCTGATAAATATGTTGTTTTAAAAGTGAAATACCATTCATGGTTGTTTTATCTCAAAATCTCTTTGAGATCCGTTTCTAAACTCTGAGTCTCTAGTAACTGACAGACATCCCAAGAGAATGTAATGGCTGTTTACTGGTGCATGCAGGTGAGTTTCTATAATACAGTGTGTATTTTCCCCGTTCCTATCACAAATTCATCAGACCATTATCAGGGTTCCCTACATTTTTTTGGTTTTGCAATGTAAATGAAATCAACAAAAAAATTATTCTAAACAAATATAGAAATATAGAAAGCATGTGATTGATAGGTCAAGAAATCTATTACGAGAAGCAACCCTAAAAGTACAGTTTCAGCAACAACGACTAATTGTTGACATTGACATTAATTTGGGCGTCTATTATTTTGGGTTTACAAACGTTTTCTTGAATTAAATAGACTCTAGAAACTCCTCTTATGTGGCAAAGAATATATTTGATAAATACATCTATGTAGCAAACAGGGTAATTGACAATAGATCAACCTATAAATTGGTATTTCAAAGAAATAGAAATTAACCAGTGAATATTTCTTAGATTTTCTAAAAGGAAAATGAGAGGGGAGTTACAAATCATCTGATCCAAAGGGAAGCGTTTTCTTCACCAGAAGATCTTTGTGATTTTTGTTTCATTTGTTGGCTATAATGTGTCTTTGTGAAAGAGGGGCAGCCAGTTTTATAGGTACAAGCTCTTCCTCTATAAGGAAACTTGCAAACCAGGTGCTAGTCTTGTCATATTGAAACACAAAAAGAATTTTGTCTTTTGTATAGCTCTTTTCTGGTTCTGTATTGAAACCCAAGTAGTAGAACATGTAAAGACTTGTATCCCAATAAGCTTCCCTTACTATTAATATCTTTTTCTTCAAAGAAATGAATTTTTTGTTTCTTCAAACAACATGATTTTAAAATGAACTTTAACCAAATCTTCAGAAAGCAAGAAATTTTTAGCTATTGGGGATATATAACCTTTTCCGGGTTGTGAATTCAATTGATTGTTGGCTCTAATCCAATGAGGATTAATACATGGTCTGTCCTTTAACGTCAGCATTTTATGATCATTTGTCACAATTTCTATATGTACTGTGCAAGTCCAGTCATTATTGTGTGTCATAAGGCATATGCCTAAAGCAACAGGTTAACAAACAAAATCAGTCTGCTAGAAAAATGTTTGGAGTTTTCCGCGTATTTGTCCAAAATGATGATGCGTTAATTTTGCTCAGAATCTTATCGCCACGAAACTCAAACACCCCAATTCTAAAACCATCAGTAACCTCAACTGATGTGTTTAATTCAGTTCCTAAATCTTTGAAAATATAACTTCCTGATCAATTTGTTCAAGGTTGGTGACAATTGTTTGTCTCAAAATAGACCGAGGTAATACTTCACGGCCAATTATAAGGTCTTTGTTGATATTGAATGGTAATTAACAAAGCCTTGCCTTAATTAGTAAAGGAATCGGTTATACATTACTGATTAGAAAATAATTTTATTTAAAGGTGCTAACTATGAATTGTTCAAGTGGTTAGGTGTTTTATAAGTGTGATAATTTATCTTATCCCATAACATTGTAAACTTGAATGCATGAACGAATGAATGAAATCTTTATTTATAGAAGGTGAAACTCAATCAAATTAACAATTTGCTCTTCCTTGAGGCTTCAGTGTTATATGGCCACCCTTCGTAAACACTGACTGTGTATGTATCAAGGGACACTTATTGACTCTTTATCATGTACAGGGTATATATAATTAAATTTTTATTGAAATTATTGTAAAAATAACATTGATGGGATAAATAGGATTGTTTTCTTTGACTGTTTTGCATTTAATGGCACACTTACTGTCATTTCTGGATAAAAACAATATCAGATATACTTTACATTCAGTGCTCTATACATGTAGTTCTATTTTAAAGCCTAAAAAAAATATCTTATTGCACCTATATTTTATTTTTATTTTTAAGTTAATGAAATCTATTTCCACATTTTCAGATCAAATTTTTGTTGTTGAAGATATTAAAATTTCAGTTCTCTGATACATGTACTTGGGTTTAGTACATTACAGGTTGTTTCACCTGGAGGAAATCAATAGGTTTAGGGCCTACCTGTTTTGTTCACCCCTCTATTTTAAACAACTGCCCACATACAATTGTGGATCAAACAAAAAAAGAAGAAGAAAAGAATGAGAGTGTAGAAAAGAAAATTAAACTGTTTTGTATTGCACCATTAGGCTGGTTAATCAATACCATATCCTTTAGCGTACAGAACTGACCTGTAATAGTCCTATACGCGAGTATCCTTTTTTCTCCATCATATGAAGTGGGCCAATTAAAATTGATAAAAAATAAATTATAAGCCAGGTTTTGAAGCTTGTCTTGTAAATTCCTTATCAGAAAACTTGTTTATGGACAACATCTATTTATGAATTCTTTCATCCATAAACTAGTCTTTCATTCTTTGTCCAACCAGTTTTCTAAATGCCTCTACAAAATTTAAGCAAATTATCAATAGGGAGATTTGCTTGACAAAAACAGCATGACAAACATTTTTATTGTTTTTAATCCGGTTTAAAAGATTCTGTTTATGTTTATTCTTTCAAAGCATTCAATGGTTTTTTAATGGTGCCAACGAGTTTTGATGTTACACATGTATAATTCTAGAAACATTTGATATTTTTTGGAGGTTCTCTTACATTATATTATTCAGTTGAGTAAACCAAGTTAATACATTATAGGTGGATTCAGGTGTTATTGAGTTGGGGTTTACTCACTACATCATTTATGGTGGAAGGGGTTTATGGTTTCAAGAGCTTGTATCACATCACCATCTGTCTATGTTCTGGTGAATGTTTCAAGAGAACAAAAGCAGACAGCTGAGTGCATCCTGAATATTTGAGAACTTGAACCTGATTTTTTAAAACTCTTCTGTGTACTTTACCAGAAACCTATATAGTCTGACTATTCTGTGAAACCTGACTATTCTGTGCACTGTACCAGAAACCTGAATAATCTGACTATACTGAACCAGAAACCTATATAATCTGACTATTCTGTGCACTGTACCAGAAACCTTAATAATCTGACTATTCTGTGCACTGTACCTGAAACCTGAGTAATCTGACTATTCTGTGTACTTAACCAGAAACCTATATATTCTGACTATTCTGTGCACTGTACTGGAAACCTGAATATTCTGACTATTCTGTGTACTGAACCAGAAACCTATGTAATCTGACTATTCTGTGTACTGAACCAGAAACCTATATAATCTTGACTATTCTGTGCACTGTACAGAAACCTGAGTAATCTGACTATTCTGTGTACTGAACCAGAAACCTATATAGTCTGACTATTCTGTGCACTGTACCAGAAACCTGAATATTCTGACTCTTCTTTGTACTGTACCAGAAACCTGAATATTCTGATGCTGATATGGAAATCTTTACGACAAGATTTTCTTTTCACTCTAAACCCATGCTTATGTTCTGAAACCTGACTCCTGACTTCTGGTTCAGTATACAGAATAGTCAGATTATTCAGGTTTCTGGTAAAGTACACAGAAGAGTTTTAAAAAATCAGGTTCAAGTTCTCAAATATTTAGGATGCACTCAGCTGTCTGCTTTTGTTCTTTTGAAACATTCACCAGAACATAGACAGATGGTAATGTGATACACGCTCTTGAAACCATAAACCACTTCCACCATATATGATGTAGTGAGCCTCCGAAAGCTTTCTCTGAGTTATGACCAACTTTCCGGCCAAAATGTTTTGTCTTAATTGATTATTCACTTTTTTTTTTCAACTGTGTAGTAAGAAACTATTGTTTCGCCTCGTTTATAACTGCGTTAATTTAGATTCACTGTTAACGTCTTTCTTGAAAAGAGTGCTTTATGAAACTGTGGTCGGGAATGAGGGGCTAATCGTAGCTTTTATGAGGACGTTTATGATACAGTAAAACATTCTGTTTGTAATGAATAAAAAATATTGATGAAATCCAGACACTTTTTACATTTCTCTAATGATCATAGAGCTGATTCTGGTCTTCTCTGTTTCAGATTTCAAATATTATGATTCAACATAATTGCCTAGTAACGGCCTGGAGATCTAAAAACGAGGAATTGAAACAGAAATGGAAGTTGGTAGCAAAGGCTCAGCTGCTTCAGTTTGCAATAAACAAAAGGCAACAGGAAATAGCAACGGGCAGACCACATCTGATCCCTACAAAAGCACCAGTAAATCTCCATGCACTATCCCCAGAGTTATTCTCAGCGCTCCAGATCAAATTTGTGACAACGGAAACGTTAGCATGAATGTCATGTCAGAAATGGATTCCCCTAATGAATCAACTGTAAAAGTCTCATGTAACGTCACTGAGCACAAGACCATAAAAGAGACAGAGACCAAGCAACAGGCTGGCGATAATAAGGTTAGTGAATGTCCATCTACACACCCACTATTCTTCCTTGATAGGAGAACATCAGCAGACAGTGCTAATAACAAAGATGGGCCAGTAAATTCAGAAGCGAGCTCTCGGTCCAATTCTATACAGGATCCGTTAGCACCACTTGGAAATGGTTCATTGAAGAGTGTTAGCCCACGGTGCAGCGCAGGCAGTGACGTGATTAGCTGCACACTAAGTACAGGGGATTTAACTGGTGAAGCTGCGAATAATGGGTCAGGTACCACGAAAATGGGTCGGAAAGGTAAGATAAGCACTCTATCAAAAGGATCCCAGTGGTCAAAGTTACGCAACGTAATCAAAGCTAGCGGAGCCGTCAACCAGGAATTCAAAAAACGCAAAATGAACTCTGGTCTTCATAGAGATGATTCGTTTCTCAGGAAATTCTCCACGAGGAATTACCGTGCACGTAGTGTTGGCAGCACGGCGGAGAGTGATGAGGGAGGGGGTGTACCTCAACAGGTGTACATGTACCCAGAAGAAATGATCAAAGAAAATAGTACTGTGATCAAGGTGACCGTTATTCGGCCTGAAGGGTCCATTATGTTCTATTGGCTGGCGATTGTCACTTTGGCTGTTTTGTACAACCTATGGACTTGCATCGCACGTGAAGCCTTTCCAGAGATTGTAACGGGTAGAGTGACAATGTGGATTCTAATGGATGTCATTTGTGATATTATCTATGTTTTTGATATTGGTGTGCAGTTTCGTACAGGTTACTTAGAACAGGGCCTCATGGTGTATTCATCTAAGAAACTTTCTCAGCGTTATGCTTATTCACAGTACTTCATAATTGATATTGTGTCTATCATCCCACTGGATTTTCTCCAGTTTGCCATCGGACTTCATCCAATGTTACGGTTTCCTCGATTTTTGAAGGCACATCGTTTGTATAGTTTTATTTACAAGTTAGAATCCAGGACACAATATCCAAATTTATTCCGTGTTACAAATTTGACTCATATCCTGTTCTTAGGTGCTCATTGGTTTGCCGCGTTTTATTTTATGATATCTAAAGCAGAAGGATTTCATGGACAATGGTCTTATCCAAAACCGGAAGGTGAATTTGCGTCTGCCACAAGGAAATATCTCATGTCATTATACTGGTCTACCTTGACACTGACTACCATTGGTGACCTTCCAGAACCCAACACTACTTGGGAGTAAGTATGCTTGTATTATTTTAAAACGATCTGAAATCACAGTGTTATAAATATAGCATGATAATATAAATAATCTTTGAAAAATTGTGTATAAGTTCCAGTCCTGGAAAGTGCAGTGTTAAAATGTAAACAAAGTATCCCCCAATTTTTAACAAGATTTCATTACTCATTAAGAAAAACATAAAATTCAGATCAGTTCAAAGCTTAATAAATTCTGGCTATTCGTTGAGGGTGAATATATATAACTCCAAATATTGTCTTTTAATTGCACTCTTTCAATAATTTAATATAATTATTTTGCTTTTCACTTATTCTAAATTGTGTTTTAATTACCCAACATTAAAACACAACAATGTTGTTCTGACAAAAGCACAACTGTGCCAATTTTGTGCCAATACAAAAAAAAACCCCAAAAAAAACACTGATCCTTCTCTCCCCACAGACTTTATTGATCTTTTTTTAAGAATGTCTTTATGCATGTAGATCGGCTGACTTTGACCATACTGTAAGGTCTGATAAGTTTGCCGCACTAAGACTGAAACTGGGCTTTTGATGAAAACATCTGTACAACCTTTCATTGACTCTGAATTTACCAATGTGATAAACATGCCACTTGTTAGAGAGCTTTGAACACCTTTTGACAAAGGCTAGATTTGTTATCTGCTCTTAGCGATAAAGGCAAGTTTTCTTGTGAAAAATTCAATGCTTTTCTGTTAAGAAATTCTTGAATCATCTAAAGGCATTTACAATAAATACTGACCTGAGCCAAGATGACCATGTGTTTATCAGACTGTATCAAGTTTATCAACAATCTGCTCCTGCTGTTCTGTTTCTCTTCTCTTATTTGACGTTTTGTATGGCTTTGCTCCAGATTTGTCTTTTGTCCTGCATATAGTGTCTTACACTCCTGTGATCAAGGTAGATTTACTTCCCTTTGACTTTATTTAGAGATTTCTTTGATATGGAGACGGATATTGAATACCCTTAATGATATAAGGCACTCTGTCTGTGAAGAGGTGTGTCCGATAGCTTCAGTTTTATACCACATTTGTTTACAATTGGGTAACAAATTTCTCTGTTCTAGGATACATTCAGCTCATTTTCTGAAGACTGACCTAAGCTTTTTTATTTTTTGTGCTTTGTGTGTTGTGTTAAGTTTTTCAATAATGGTAAGCTAGAATCTAATGTGATGTTAAATCTAACTGTCCTATCTATATGTTTGTCCTATCTTGCGCATGTAGCCTCTGACATTAAGGCCATCCAAAATAATATATTTGTTTCCCTTATCAAGATTATAAGAAAAGTGGGTAGGTAGGGATTACTTGTTATTATTATTTTTCTTTATTTTATAACATAAAAAACACTTTTGTTTGAAACTGCGTTATAGAGCACCATATCTGAAAAATGATTTATACTTGTAAATTTAGGGTTAATGTAGCTACTTCACTCATTTAATGGCAGTGTATTCATTGAAAATACATCATTACCTATCCTTTTTCAGTGAAGAGGTTTTCTTTTTCTAATTCATGAAAAGTAGTTCCCCATTTTCCGTTCTACTTACAGTTTGATCCATTTTGTTATGTGAGCCATTTTTATCTATGTTCCACTTATGATCATTCAGTTTTCTTGTGAGCCATTTTAAAATTATACCCCCAGCAATAAAGTTGTGGGGGGTATACTGGAATCGGCTTGTCCGTCCGTCTGTCCATCCATTTTGTTCGTCTGTCTTGTCCATCCGTCTGTCCGTCCGTCCGTCCGTCTGTAGACACAATTTTGTCCGGCCTTCTTCTGCTACAGTTTTTACCCTATGTTAGTGAAAATTTGTGCGCATGTTACCCTGGTGGTGAAGTTGTGCAAGATGTAATTATGAGGTTCCGTCGATCATTTTACCCTGAGTTATTGCCCTTTAACAAGCCTATATAGTGCTGTTACATATGGCCAATATTTTCCGGGCATATTCTTCTTCATTTTGTATTCTATGCTAGTGAAAACTTTTGTGCATGTTACACATAGGGTAGAGTTGTGCAAGATGTAATTATGAGGCTCCGTTGATAATTTTTTCTCAGAGTTATTGCCCTTTAACAAGACTATAGTTTTGTAACATAGTGCCAATGTTGCCCGGCCTGATTCTTCTTCAGCTTGTTTTCTATGTTAGTGAAAGCTTGTTTGTATATTAAACATAGGGTGAAGTTGTGCCAAATGTAATTATGAGGCTCTGTCAATCCTTTTTTTTCCATAGTTATTGCCCTTTCAGGTTGTAACATAGGGCCAATATTGTCTGACATTATTCTTCTTCAGTTTGTGTTGTATAAAAGCTGTACATTTAAAAGGAGCAGCAACACACTTTATAACACATACCGTGGGGGGTATTCATTCTCGCAGAACAGTTCTAGTTGACCTTTTCATAATGAAGTGAGGGAATGGTGTTGTAGAGACAAAGGTTTAGTCAGAGACCTATCAATCCATTCTTTGGACACCCTGAATCGAACAATAGCCTTATTTTGACACCCTGTTTTAACTTTAACATTGGACACCCAGTAACTTATAAAAGTGCAGCAAAATGACCATTTTGGACACCATACGTTTGAATTCTGGTAATATAGAGAGAAAATAAATGATGGTTGTTTTAATGCGTGCTTGAGGTGATGGTTTTATGTTTAAGGAGTTCCTTCCACATCATAGGTTTCCTTTTTTGGGTAAAGTTTTTAGTTTAGACAACAGGCACATATGTTAAGGTTATTTGTTGAGCTGAGCTCAAGTTGTTTGCTAAAGATATTTGAGTTTATTTTTTGTTTAGATGTTTTAATGTTGAGCTCAAGTTTATTTGAGGACACTGACATTTTGTTGGCATCTTGGTCAGAAATATGTCAGGAACATTATACCTTTAATTTAAAGTTCAACATTCAAACTTGTTAGCTGTTAAAAATTCTTATTTAAAAAAGTGAGGTGAAGGGTTAGCAGGGAGCTTCAGCTTCTCCTCCTGATGCTCATGAGGGGCTAACAGGCTCTTGTCTTTGTTTATCACCAGTGGTGACGAAGGTAAACTATTGTTCCTTAACCCATTGGCCTTTATATACGAGAAAGAACCATAAGTATAGTGTTAAACCCCAATCAAACAAACAAAATGTTACATGGAAGGCTTTGGGCACTATAATTTATAAGAGTAAATACTGGTAGTTCAAAGGCAACTGATAATTGTGCGGTTTAATTAATGAATTAATACATAACTAAAGCATCAAAGAGTCGATCATCAAAACCTGAGGCATGCTCACTTGTACAGTTTAAGTTTAGATTATCCACTGTAGGCATTGTATATATTCTGTTTTCAGTTTGTTAAGTAGGATTTAAGATTGTCTCATAAAGATCCAAAATCTTAATACGATTTCTTAATGCAGGGCATATCAATTTAGAAAAAAAGCAACGCAAATTGTTCGTTACAAAGTTTTGGAAAAGTGTGGCACTCTTTTTTCAATTCAAGAGATTCGGATGCTTTTTCTTTATCACTGATTATATTCTTTTACAGAATTTATCAAGTGTCAAATCTTTTTTGTTTTTTTTCCTTGATATACTTTTGTTTTTTCTGAATTGTTTCTTAAATTGTTTTAAGTGAAGGTCTGGGCTGCAATCAAAAGGCATTCATTTTTGTTTTGATTTTGCCATTTAATTTTCTGGTCTAACTATGTCTAATGTTCAAAGAAATCTTGAAAATTGGTTACCATAATGTTTTAAAATGAGAGAAGAAATTCATTCAAACAGCAGACAACCCTGTGTGGTTTCTAACTACTGTTTTCCCCACAATTTTAAACTACATATTTTATATCTTTTGTTCTATTTCAATTTTAAAACAATTACATGTAATTTTTTGTTTACTTTCATTATAAATATTTGAAGAGCCCAAGAAATGACAACAATATTATAGATTTGTCTCAATCTAGCATATTCCCTTGATGGTGTTAGTACGATAACAAATCAAGAAACACATGATGCAAACTACATACTATAAGCTTATTAGTTTATAAATATAGTCTTTCCCTATATTCAGGTAGCATGGGACAGAGCTAGTTGAAACTGAACCATTTGTCTGTGTTATTAATATTTATGGTCACCAATGTTTCACTGTGGTCTTGTTTTCCAGGGAGATCCAATGTTAACATTTATCAGTGTTTCTCGTCCATCAGCATTTCCTTCCATTAACTATTCTCTCACTATTTTCTTAGTTGTCTAGTTTTTCTTTACCCTCGTTTATCATTGATATACAGAAATCATTTCTATATATCCATAATCCTCTGATAAAAGCATGTCAGTTTTTCTAGGAGTTTGCTTTTAAGTATCCAATTAAAATCTTCTATTAGCTGTTTTTAGTCTAAATTTTCATGATTTGTTACCCACGAAGCTGTTTTTAGTCTAAATTTTCATCATTTGTTACCCACGAAGCTGTTTTTAGTCTAAATTCTCATGATTTGTTACCCACGAAGTTGTTTTTCAGATAGCCAATAAAACGTTTGGACCATAGATTTGACATAAACACAGCACTCTAGAAAGCCCTTAATGACTTGACCTAATTCACATTCTTGTTTGAGTGGCATTTAGAAGGTGGTTAATTAGAAAGACATGACGACTGATATGGATGTTCGATATGGATGTTCAACTTCTTGATATAATTCAACTTCTTGATATAATTATATCAAGAAGTTGAACATCCATATCAGTCGTCATGTCTTTCTAATTCACATTGTTTGTAGTAATCCTGTTACGCCAATTCTTGAGACAACCATTGTCTAAAGTTCACAGGTAAAAACAAAAGGATTTGTGTAAATAGCTGCTGATCAGAAAGCATAGTTTTTGTCACTTTTTGTCTCTGTCCAAATGGACACCCTTTAGAGATCAATTGGCTCATTTGGACTCCCTGTTTAAAGAAACTTCAACATGCAGCAGATAGGGAAACTGTAAAAATTGAACACCTAGTTATTTGAAAAAATGAAGCAAAATTATCATTTTGGACACCATACCTTTGATTTCTGGCTAAGCCCCTGGTGATTGGTTGACCTAAATTCCTGGTGTTATAAAAGGTCTGTAATCCTGGCTTAGTGTTATTCATGGATGAGGTGTGATAATCAATATAAATCATATTTCTATAGTTAAGTTTATTAGGAAGTTTATAAATTATCAATGCGCTCCTAGCCTCAGACTTGTGATATCTGCATGGGTGATGGTACCTCTTTCCCATTTCTTGATTCCTTATGGTTTGTTATTTATTTACATGAAAGTAAAATTGTGTGTCGAATTTATGGTAATAGACTTTCTTTGTCTGCAGTTTTAATCAATCTGAATCAATACTGAAGACCTTCATCTATAGACTACAGAGTCTTGAAAGGCTTCATTGATTGTTTATGTTCGGATGCATAGAAAACTCTCATCCTTTTTGTACCTTCTGTATAATACATATTGTGAAGGAAGGTGTTTTTGTAGTTATACATAAATTAATATTTAATTATGAAAGCTTAATAGAAAGAATTTGAACAATGTCAAAATCATTTTGTTAGTAGAATGAATGATCATAGAACATGTTTGGGGAAACTGTTCTGTTGGTAATATCCTGTTTGGTTTGCTTGTCCGTCTAACTGCAGAATGTTTCAAGCATGGTTATCTGACATCATAGTCTTACCTAGAGACCCGCCCACCTGTAGTTTGAGGCAGGCAGATTTCTAAAAATGGTTCAAATGACCGATAGAAATTCTGTATTTTAACATTGAAAAAATAAGAAAATTTACAATTTGGATAAGCAAAATTTCGTAGGATAGGGATCTTTCGACAGTCGCCGGCATATTTAAAATCCTAGCTACCTGTAAGACACTGATGGTATTAACACTAGCTTTATTTTGCCATTAATAGATCAGCAGAGCAAAACACTTCATGTTTTTACTTCTATGGATATATTAGTATGATTGGACTAGTATGATTGGACTAGTCCAAGTGCTCATTGTCATACTGAACTGCGCAAAGTTAATTCTTAATGTAACTTCCGTTTTCATGATTTAGGTC
>JAVFBW010157400.1:0-11868 GCA_034783835.1 Mopalia ciliata
TCATTTCTGTTTAGTGTGGTAAGCAGGTCATTTCTGTTTCGTATAGTTAGGTCATTTCTGTTTAGTGTGGTTAACAAGGCCTTGTGTAGATTGTTTTGTTGAGGTTTAATGCTATACTTAAGGTTCTTGGGTGAAGGAAAGAACCCTCTGTGTGACTGGAAATATAGACATGCCAAGACAATCACCAATCACTAACAGATAGGCTTTGTGTTGTTACCTGGCAACAGGACAACAGGAAGCTTCCTCACACCTTTTATAATAACAATCATATAAATTTGTGAATCACAAAGTTTCATAAAGTCTGAAAACTTGTTTATCTAACAGTGGTAAACATTAAAATTGTGTGACAGTATCTACATTGACTAAGCGAACAATGCAACAACAAAAAAAAGTTTCAATTCCAGGAAATGAAAACATAATCAGGCATTCCAGTGCAGTGACATTAATTCTATAACAAACTGTATGTGTTTCAGATTCACCCAATAAGTGCACTTAGAAGTTTGTGTAAAAATAGTGGTTTTTTCTTCAAGATCTGAACAATGCATATGATGTATCAACAGGATTGTAATTACACCTTACAAAATTTAGATAGTTAAAGGAAAAAAATGGAGCTTGTTTCATTTTTATAAGTGATTTATTTATACAAAATATCAAAGCTGTACTTCACAAAGGAGTTATAGAACATAGCTTTGTAGGATATGGATACTACAGTTGTAACAGTCTTACAGGGCATGCAATAATGTAAAAAATAAAACAAAATAAACAATTGGATTCACAACCACAGGAAAATTAGTGAGCCTTTGTTACTTTTTAAAATGATTAGTGCAATTTACCTAAATAAGATCACATGACGTCATCTTACACAAAGTCCATTATTACAAAATGACAACTTTAACTTTGAACTTTGTGAAAAGTAAAGTGTTATTTTGTTTAATGGGATACTCTGATATACAGAGTACCACTCGATAAGTAGATCACAACCTCTTATTATTCTGTGTTTACAAATATTGCCTAAACAAATCAATAATCAAGTGCTTAAAACATCAAAAACATTGGACAAACCTTTTCTCAAACACAGCATGTGTGGTTAACACAGTGTGTTTGTTCTCGGTGTACATTAAATAAACACAAAGAAAAAACATCAACTATTTATACAAATGGATTTCACAGCAAACAGTCACAACCAAAGAAACGTGTTAAATCAAGAGAAGACAAACATGTCTTGATAAGGCAGAAATTTATGTTTTTATTTCAGAAGAACATGTAGGCAGAAATTGGCTAAATTGAAAATTAAGGCAGAAGTCTCTTCAATTGAGACAGAAGGCAGTGAGGTGTTGTAACAAGAACATTTGTAGAAAAATTAAATTAAATTTCCAGAACACTTTGAAACTGTATAATATTTTGCCCATCAATTGCATAAAATATTTGATTTTAGTTTATATATTCTCATCCTAAACCTCACATATTGAAGACTGACTGTTAATTTCTTGGGATTATGGATAATTTAAATTTCCTTTGAGCAACGTACAATATTCACTTCATCTTAATTATGATGTCAAAACTTTAAACTACTGCTTCTAGGTAACAAGGAAAATTTAAATCACTAAAGAGAAACTCACAACCATTGATAAATTGTATAAGGGTCATTTAGATTATGATCAACACACAGTGTACATAAACCCACATTTTATAAGCTAACTCACCATTGCCTGGTTGCCCACAAGGGTCCTGTGAATTTCTACAGATAGCACTAGAAAATACATGATAAAACTTTAAACTCATTATGAAAACAATGCCAGCATCTTCTTCAAATGTTTATATAAATCCCAATGACAAAAATTTCAACCAGGGCTTTAAAATAAATAAAAGCTTTCAATTTGGAATGGAAAGCACTACTTAAATTCGAGAGAATTTCTACAGTTTGGTCAACTTGAGTTATTTCCCTTTAAAACTGACAAAATAACTTTCTGCATAGGCACAAAAAAGTCAGTGTATGAAAATATTTAGATGAGGAATTCTCTAGATTCGGTGATCAATCTTGTAAACTTCTTTCAACAGAATGGGTATAATCTCCTATTTTAAACATTCCAAATTATCTTTCAGAATATATATCTTGTTTTAGACATTTCAAACTATTTTTTAGAATTTATCCGTCTTTCAGAAACCCCAGACACGTTGAGGATCAGCAATCAGGATATATACCTGAGAGGCACAGTGCACCAAGTAACCACTAGGAAAATTAAACATGCTGTCCACACCAGGTCTACCTCATGTACATTCATACATACCCTCCTCTTTGACGGAGGGTATAGTTTTAGTATGTTTTAGTATGTAGTGTTAGTATGTTCCACTAACAGGAAAGGACAGCCAGGTAATGTGGAAGAACTGTCCAGTTACAGGCTGCTTTAATTGAATTGAATTTTTATTCCCTGTTTTAAAAATCTAAACTTTAAAACAAAAACATTTGTGAGAGTTAACCCCAAAAGGGGTTCTTTTATGTCACCGCTTAAATGTGAAGCTATTTAGGTTATGTCACGAAAGAAAAAAAAACACTGGTGAGTTGCTGGCAAGGCAATTACTCAAGAACTTCAGATGAGATCTCATGTAGGTGGATTAGAGATAAACCTTCAACATGATGTCACTGGAGGAAAATGAACTTTCCAACAATATCCAAAAACATCACATTTTACGACTGCTAGCGTCAATAAATGTTGGAATACACTGCCATCATATAAGTGAAATACCCTAAAGTATGGCGTAAGAACACAATGAATCAATCAAATAGCGTTACAAGATGCCATCTTAAAGCGGATTAAATTCAATAGCAGTTTGTGAAACCAGCCACAGGTAACCCAGAGATAACTGATCAGTATGTAATAATACTCCCTGGAGTTCCTGCTACTAGACAATACTTAATGAGGGAAGTTTGACAGCTGAGAAGGTCATACAGTGTATGAAGACTAAGTGATGTATTTGGTGTGATGTAGCAAACTATTTTAATCAGTATATAAACTTGTGCGCAATTGAGATATTTACATAAAAAAAGAAGTAGATGTTTAATTCTTATGACACAAAATCTCAATTATATGATAGATTTTCCAGAAATGTGCATATCAAGGCTCTGCATAAAATTTCAAAATGTTGTAAATTTACTTTTGTTCAAAAATTTTTTTGAGCAGACTGTTTGAGCTACTATTATTATTAAAAATAAAATTGGAATGCCATTGATAAAGTTGAGGAGGCCTTTAATTCCTATTGAAATAAAGTCACTAGTATGTACCAGCACATTGTGTAAAGCAAGCCCATTTGTATCGTGTGCTTGAAACTAGAACTTTCAAAAATGAATGACTACGTAGTTGGACTACAAATTTTTAGTGTTTTTTTTTCACAATATCAGAATATTAATTCAAAAATGTTACAATATCTATAATCACTATTTCAATAGTTTGTGGTAAATGTAAAAATCTTTTTCTATGAAAATATTAAAGGCAACTTGTGTTTTAAATTATTCACTTCTGACAAAAAATTTTACAGTACAGTTTTAGGTTAGCCTGTGACAAAATTATTATTCAATATTATTCGTTAACAAAATTGTAATTTAAAGATTATATCCATACATGTATCACACAAACAGATTCACTGAATTCTTAAGATTGACATTGTTCACATTGGATCATTTTCAATATTTAAAGTTATATAATATAAATGTAGTTAAATGATAACTCTATTTGTCTAAAATAGTTATTACTTTATGTACAAAATACCATTATTTATTACAAACATTATAATTTGACTAGTTCTTTCACATAACCAAAAGCAACATAACAAAATGACACATCAGTATACCCAGTTTGTAATAAAATGGAAACTCCCATTTTAGGTTGGGATAAATTGTGATCTCTGACTGATGTACAAACGCTAGGCCAGGTAAAACTTTTTCTCACCATTTGAAAGGTTAGAAAGGTCTTAAGCAATAATTCATATTTTACTTGTATGCTAGTTTCAAAAAGAGAAAAACAGCTTGTGTTATATTTGTTGTAGAATGTTGAAAAGGGAACAGGGATCACAAGACAAGTCCAGTGAAACCAGACCAGTGAATCACAGGGGAACAAATATAAAAGACATTGAGGGAGAAAGAGAAACTTCAAAGCACTGGGTCATACAGAAAGCTGATTTTAACAGCAATGAAACTAAACAATCAGCAACCCGACCACTGAGGCACCAACTGCTAAGAGCAGTGAAGCTTAATTCACACACCTCAGACAGATTCAACAAAACATTTCCTGAATTAAGTCAATAAGCCAAACTTTTAAACTTGAGATTCTCACCACCTGCTTTAAGCTAGTCTTAAAAGTATACATGTACTTATTTCTTACTTAAATTGCTATAATAATGCCAAAATATTAAATGTTCAAACTCAAAACTATTAAATGAATTTTAGCTGAGGCTTTATACATTTTGACTCAAACATAAAACTGCTTTGTGGAATCATAGAGGCAGTCCAGGTGAAGGAGAAAAAATATTAGATGCAAATACAGCATACATGTAGTTCAATTCGCTGTTATGTTACCGAGAAAAAGCATGGGTAACTGATTGTATTAGAGACAGACACACAGACGGACGGACAGACAAGTAAATCTATAGCCTCCTCTCGTTTCACTGGAAGGTGACTAAAGGATACCATACATGTATGGTTGAAATAGACAGTGAAACATTTGACAGACATTTTACCAGAACTATAATGTCACTTCTATAACAAAACACTGATTATTAGAGTATAATGTGAGGATAGCCTACACTGGCTCACAGTGGTTGCAAATGTCTATAAAACACAAGAGTTGTGGCAAACTTGCAAACCAGTTCTACAATTTTGCTCATTATTGCAATACAAGAAGCTACTGTATTTATATATAAACTAGTTAGAATACAACAATATTATCCACATATACTTTCTGTTTGCACACAAAGAGCTATATAGAGAAAAGGTGTGTATATACTGATTGATTATGCCTTTATGTAGAATGGACAATTGATTACAGAGATGAAATGGCGACACCTTGATACAGGTATACATGTAGCATAATAAATGGCCCTGTCTTTAACGCATTCCACCGATTAAGCTCCAGGGATCTATATTAATAATTATGGTAAACATTCACAGGCAGGATAATATAATTCAGAATGAACTCTTTTTCTGGGTGGATTGATTTTTTTTAAACGCTGTGCTCAAAGGTATTTCACTCATATGATAACTCAGTGCCTCTTACAGTAAATAGTAACGCATGATAATGTGAAGTGGAAGGAATAGTTAAAATAACAATGTCTAAGTCGTGTAACTCATGTTTATAGCTATGGGTTTCTTAATTTAACACACCTTTGTGTTTTTCAAGGGTATTCATACATTTTCCAAGTGCTGTTGCTATGGCCATTTGTTTCAATTTAAGCACAAACAATCAAGTGAACTTTAGCCAGTGAATTATCCGATCATATGGAGACATATTCCATTCAAAAAATTATACATGGGAGACATTTTAATAATTGATACTGGTTCACACTCCAAACTTGAGTAACAGAGGACACATGTGATGTTTCACAAGAATGATTGATAGCGGTGTTAATATAAACATATATTTCAGTTAGTCTTGGCTGTACATCAGATATTCTTCTACTTGGTGTAAACACATGACTGAGAACACCCTGTTCTCTAAACAGACATAAAACAGGTTATTGCCCAGGTTTGCAAGCAATAACAAAGGAATAACAGACCAAACCTTTTGTCTGCTGATTTCATACATCCTGGTGATGTGTTTTTCACCTCTGAAAGCAAGGAAGTAGTTCCGTGAGGCAGATCAGTACACCGTGTTGTAGGGTCCAGGTTCTATTACTGGACGGAAATCTAAGCACTGACTCATGGCCACTTATTTCCCATGTAACATTGATTTGGGTTTCACGCCATGCTCAAGGGCATTTCACTCACACACAACAGCCACAGTAACCCAATCACTCTGTTGGAAAATGCATGTGCCTCCGAGCTAAGCGAGTAACAGCAAAACTACTTCTTGACTGATCTGGACAACAAGATAGAATTTGGGGGGGGGGGGGATACACCATAATACACCAGGTATACTTGATCCACAGATTAACCAGCAGGTCTTCTGACAGAAGAACTCTCCACCACTATACAACAAGTAAAACACTTGATGACATTTTATTCCTGATCCATGTGCATCACTTTGATGGATTTACAGTTATACCAGCACTATGTGATTCTGCTCTGTACATGTTTGTACAAAAAACCCTTACAAGACACTGTTGGAGTCGATGGCTCTCTTGCGCCACTTTTAGTAACACACTAGCAACACGTCGTCATCACGGTCATCAGCAGGTGATATCATACAGACTTATTCGCACTGAGATTATCTCGAATGTCAGACTTTGGCCGAGCTAGGATTTAACTGTCGACTTTGTCCGTACCCGTAGCCACTGTGTGGATCACGGTAAGCATGTCGAGGGTCGTCATATTCATCATACGACACTGACCTCTGATGACTTCCACTTTGTCCATAGGCATTATTATGTGATTGAGTATACATTTGTGGGATGGGCGTGTACGCTCGGACATTCCCAGTGGAATGGGGTTGTCGGCGGGTTTCACCCTGATGTCTGTATGGATCAGTCCGACTGGACAACGGAGGTCCGATTGGCTGCCGCGTATATGTATGACCAGAATGAGGCTCAGGCACCCTTGGCTGGCGATTATACTGGTCCACATAATAATCATGCCTACGTAATTGTTCCTGTATTTCATCGTGGTTTTGATAATGACTGTAGCTGATGTTGTCAGAGAATCCTAAACGGCTTGAAGGTCGACTGTACAAAGAAAAGAAAGACTTTATTAATATAGCAATCTATGATCTACTAATTTTTATGTTCTTGAAAGGATGTTTGTTTGTATGATTGGTGTTGAACGTCGTACTCAAGGGTATTCACTTATATGACGGATTGTCCACTTCACACTGTACACCGTCTTATTATGGTAGGAAACCTCATAAAAACCACCCCAGCAATTCCCGGAGTCACAACATGTGAATTGCTCATATACCTGATGGTGGACAAGCTGACTCGATCTGGTGAATGGTAAATCAAAACCGGGTCAGTTTAGGAAACGCACACGCTTCCACTGAGCCACACACGCTGGCAATTTCTTGAATGGAAAACAAAACATTACATCCCCTGTAAATTTTATCACAGCAGAATTCCTTTAAACCTGCACCTTTTATCAGCTGTAATAACTTGATTACAATTCTCACCTGGACGAGGAATCGTAATCGGATCTGTCTTCTGAGCGTTTTCTAGGTGGAAGGTCCAAGGCATTAGGAGGTGCTTTAGTTTCACCATATCTCTGGGAAAATCAGAATACATTCAAATGAAACATAGGGATTATTTTTACATTGAAATACCAACATTCATTGAGTATTACGCTATGTTTGAGGGTATTTCATTTGTATGACAGCCGTGCTTGTTTATTTGATTGGAGAAACGATGGCATGCCCCCCTAATACAATCAAATCAACAAACAACTACAGGACACATCACAAACAAATAGTTTTATGTTGCCCATTGAACCGTTGTCAGAAATTCTCCAACAGAGCGACGGCTGCACAACAATAAAATGGGAATTGTTTTATTTTATTTCAAAATTAATCCCCACCTGCCGGTGAAAAGACAATACAATAAGAAGAAACTTACTGCATTTAGGTAGAGGGCTATTGCTCCTTTAATTCTTCAGGCTGAACAACATGTCAATGCCATGAAATCATTATAAACTTTACTTTATAAACTATACCTATATATTGACTGATTGATGTTGCGGTGTTTAACCCCATGCTCCCTAGCTCCATGGCTATATAAATGACACAATATTAACATTACCAAATTATCACAAAGTGTTTTCCGGCGTTAAATTTTATATAACTCCACTGTAAAGAAAAGACTTTCACTACACTTAGAGGATCTTGAGGTATATACAAATATACCAAAACATATAAGAAGTTTGTTAACAAATGAATACAGTGCCATAACATGATGAAAGCAAATATAGATACTTCTGATACACACCTAAGTTCACATAATGTCAATATAACATGCAGACTACTATATGGATATATACAGTGCAAATGCAGACTACCATGTGGATATATACAGTGCAGATATAATGAGGACGTCACAGTGGGGAGACAGAGAGGAACATTTCAGAGGATCTACCTGGACCAACACAATAAGAATATCATATGCATCCGATAATTATAAAAAAAATTAACATTATAATAATAAAATTGTTTTCTAAAAAGGGCAATTACAGCAATGGTGAAAAACTGTGACAAAAACTTGCCTGAGCTTTTCTGATAAAACTGCTTGGTTTACTAATATATACTTACTGTATACTCAACAATTACACTTTTCTTATTATACCGATACATATAACAAATAAGTCCCTTTTAGAATGGAACAAATAAATCACTATTTAAACTTAACTCATTTCAAGTATGAAAATATTGGTATTGGCAAGAATTTCATTTCATTCAAATTAATATATATCAGACTAGGGTTATTTCTCACAGCTACTATCAAACATGACACAACATGCAACATAACACATCCCAGTGCTGGTTAACCCCATGCTATAGTAGTATTAGGAAGACACAGAGAAGACAGGAGACATCACAGTGTTAGTAAATCGACATGCTCTGATTCTGGGTTCAATTTTTCAAACAAAAACTCCATTTCCTTTACCGAAATCTCCTGAGGTTGGGGGACAATCCAATAGACATTTTGATAAGAATATGTAAGCTGGGACTAGAATTAGAGAAACAAAGTTCATCATAGCAAATAATTATGAAAGAAATGGGCCATTTTGCTAACACACTTATTTTCTATTCAGGTAGTTTGGTGTTTAATGCCATTAGGGTAATTTCACTCATATTCTACATGTGTATAGGGTCATCCCCCTCATATACTAGGCCAATCCTCCTCAATGTAATAAACAGTTGCAAATCTAGAACATAAAGCCACCCAGCCACACATCAAAGACAACCTCCCCAATGTCAATTGACTGACACAGAATCATATGATTGTTGATCTAACTCACAATAAGGAAACCCAGCTTTAAAGATAATAATATTGATTGGTGTTTAAAACCCTATTCTCAAAGGTGTCAATGCTATGTGCTGTACCTATCACAGTATAGCCTGACCAACATGTGAAGTGGGTTGTTTTCTATCTTGGAAAATAAATGTTCCTACAGCTCCAAGTAGGAGCTACCTAATCTAGAAACAAACTCCCATCAGCCAGACAAAGAAAGCTCCAGAATCTGCTCATCAATTATAAATTTACCTCATGCAATAGGCAACAACTGTTTCAAATTGATTTTACAATACTAATAAATGAACTTTCACAATATTTGATGTGATACTATGAGAGGGATATCCCTGCTTATTTCAAAAGGGGAGAAAATTAACTGACAAATCATATAACAAAATTGAATAAAGAACTTTACAACCAAACTGCAATTCAAACACAAAACAAAAAAACTTTCAAAATACTTGTCATAAAGATAAAGTTCCATGCAAAGCTAATTTAGAATTTTATACATATATATTAAACTGATTTCATGCAAAGACAAGTTGCCCTACTGAGCAAAACCGTTTGTAAATTACAATAAAAACATTCTTTATGTAAACACTTTAACTCAGAAAACAAAACCAGCCCACTTTCAAGGTCAACATAAATCATGCAGGAACAAAATCATAATCAACAAAAAGAATAAAATCTAAAACTCTTTAAAGAAATGTAACAACCCAGGTAAACAGAGCATGCCGTGAACATAAAGTGTAAGCCCACCCAGTCGATAGGTACCCTGCGTTCCTCCCTCTGGATCTCCTGTTCATAATACTCTTCTTGTTCCTCCAGGGGATAATGGCCCTGACGTTCACGATGTTTTCGTTGGTGCTCCGATCGTAGTTGTTGGATTTTTTCTGCTCTTGACCCAGGCGGTAAGTCTTGTACAACTTGGTCTGCTGAAAAATCAGGCATGTAATTCTCCTGATCACGCAAATCCCTGTTGCTATGGTAACCATAGATTTGACGTTGTTGTTGCGGTGGTTGTTGTTGTTGTTTCTGGTGAAAATGGTAGTTATCTTGTTGTCTGTTATCTCTTGACTGAAGCTCTAATTCCATGTTCCTCTGTTTCTCCTGGAGTCTTCTATAATGTTCTTCTAATCTGAAAGTACAAAATCTTAAATCTTCAAAACAAATTTTCTTAAATTCTATATTCATGATACAAATGAATATGTTTGTAGTCTCATTAATAATGCCAAAGGACAAATTCTGAATCACAACATTTTTTTCCAAATTTCCATGACAATTTAAAACCAAAAGTTGTTTATCCATAAGGAATTCCTACTTGTTATTAACTATCCAACTTCTAAATGCCACTTAAAGAACTAATTTAAAACCAGCCTTTTTATCTTTGAGCGAAGATAACTTACTGTTTGTGGCAATTTAAAAACAGATAATTTATCTTTGAGTGAAGACCATTTATATTTTTTAGCAAACCCTCAACAGAACGGAATACTTTCAAGAGGAGAAACTGAAAACCTTCGCAGGAAACTATTTTTGTTGCCCATCATTGCGTTCTTCAATAATATGCACTGCAATAAAAACATTAAAAAGATGTGGACAAATTTAAATGAGGTAGGACATTATATTTTTACAGTATTAAACCCACCGGACTTGTTCATGGTGTGAGAGTTTATTAGCTTGGTTTATCTCCCCTTGTTCACTGGCCTGTTTGACCCATTCATTGGTTGAGGCCTGACTACTTTCAGGGGATGTCCTCAGGTTTTCGACGGTCTTCCTGTTCCTTCCAAATCTAGAAATTAAAAAAAAAAAGATTATTTAAAAAACATTTTCCGCTTTATTATTAATCTTATGAGATACATGTACATTAAGTGCCGTGGGAGGAACACTCATAACTGAAGATCACTTTCATTTATATTTGGAGAAACATATACATTCTGAAGTTAATCATCAAACTATTGGAATAATTTCCAATGAACTGTTTGCAACAGTATTTCATTTATATATTTGATTGGTGGTTTACACCATGCTTAGGGGTATTTCACTAGTATGATTGATTGATTGGTTGATTGTTTACGCCATGCTTAAGGGTATTTCACTTATATGACAGCATCGCTTGAATAACCCCACCTACACAACTTGGGGAAATGACTCCACCTCCAGTGATATGTACAGAATGGGAATTATATAGCAGAATGGGTGAAGGAAACCACCCTTGACACCACTGGCAACAAAGACGAGACAGGAAATTAAAATCACAAGACTTAATACAAAGACATCACAAACAGATTGGCTTCATGTTGCCCCTTAGCTCTGAAAGTACTCGGGCAACAGGAAGCTCCCTCCCTCCCATACGCCACAGGGATGAGATGCACTGAACTTATACATGGAAGATGAAATGTAAGGTGCTAATATTTCACTTATTTGTCTTTCTTTTATTTGCTCAAATAATATAAGGATTAAACTACCTGTAAGTTAGCATTTCTTCATCCTTAATACCATTTACAAAGAGCCATTCCCCTGGGCCAGCAGCTTGAAAGATAATTACCCACTTACACCAGGTTGAACTACTAATACTAAATTAAATTTAGTAGCTCTTCAAGCAACTGGCTTCTGGAGGAGTGGATCTTTTAACCCAGCTTAAGGACTCTAGCGCTAGTCAGGGGAAAAATTTCGACTTTTTTTTTTTTTTGCCTTTCTGGAATCTTCTTTTCATAATCTTGATAATGC
>JAVFBW010157411.1:0-11867 GCA_034783835.1 Mopalia ciliata
TGTATTTATTGGTCTCTGTAGTAATTTCCCTTTGTATTTATTGGATTCTGTAGTAAGTGGCCTTTGTATTTATTTTTCTCTGTAGTAATTTCCCTTTGTATTTATTGGTCTCTGTAGTAATTTCCCTTTGTATTTATTGGTCTCTGTAGTAATTTCCCTTTGTATTTATTCGTCTCTGTAGTAATTTCCCTTTGTATTTATTGGTCTCTATAGTAATTTCCCTTTGTATTTATTGGTCTCTGTAGTAATTTCCCTTTGTATTTATTGGATTCTGTAGTAAGTGGCCTTTGTATTTATTGCACTCTGTAGTTAGTGGCCTTTGTATTTATTGGTTTATGTAGTTAGTCATTATGGTAAATAAATTTTCCTTTTTGTGTTTCTGTATTAATGGCTTTTATATCTATATTGGCCTCAGTAGTAAGTAGCCTTTGTATTTAACGGTCTCTATGGCTAGTAAACTTTACTCTCTTTTGTAATAAATGGCCTTTGTATTTATTTGTTTCTGTAGTAAGTGGCCTTTGTATTTATAGGTCACAGCAGTTAGTGGCCTTTGTATTTATTGGTCACTTGGTTGCTGGCATTTGTATTTATTGGTATCTGTTGTAATTTCCCTTTGCATGTATTGGTCTCTGTAATAATTTTGCTTTGTACTTATTGGTCTCTGTACTAATTTCCATTTGTATTCGTTGGTCTCTGTAATAATTTCTTTTTGTACTTATTAGTCTCTGTAGTAATTTCCATTTGTATTTATTGGTGTCTGTAGTAATTTCTATTTGTATTTATTGGTATCTGTAGTTAGAGGCCTTTGTATTTATTGGTCTCTGTAGTTCGATTTACTTATAAGTATCTATTTTTATCCGTTTCCCATAACAACGCGAGATTGTGATCTATTTAGAATCTTATCTCTGGGAACTTTTCTTGTTTGTTTGCTTGATTGGTGTTTAACGTCGTACTCAAGGGTATTTCACTTATATGACGAGGACACAAATACAAAACATTACAAACAAATCTGCTTCCCGTTACACTTTAGCTCTGCGAACACCAGGGCAACAGAAAGCAACCACTTTACTCGCCTCTTACGATTGACCGAGGAAGCCGAGGGAGTATTCTGCATGGCCATGGCCCACCCGCTCCCTCACGGGGCCTGGACTGTTGGAGACACAAGACACAATTGGTTTTTGTATTCCATCTGATCTAGAACATCAGATGAGTCATCATTTTTAGTTAACCGACATCAGTATGTTAATCTTAACAATTTATAAAAATGCATTTATCCGTCTAATGTATTGGGTTAGCAATTGTTGTTACACCTTTCTGAGACAATTTGGCGGATATGTAGGCCTACTGTTATGGCCGCAAAATGCAGTCAAAATTAAAAATGTACGTTTGGCGGCTTAACCATGTACACTCAAACAATACGTCATGTTTAAACATAATTTTAAATTTATTCAAATTAAATGTGTAAAAGGAATAACTTTATACTAATTCTAAATGGTAGAAGGAATTATACAAAGAACTTAAAGTGTCACAAATGTCACCGAGCTGAATTTGACTGAAGACCTAATTAAATTATGTTAATTAACTTGTCATATTTACCTCGCATAGTTATTGAAATAGACCTGGGTCAAAGTCCGGACAGAATTCCTGTCTCGTTTTTCATTCTTGAGTAGCCAAATCTCATATGCTCTTGATATGCAAACGAGATAAATTATTGTATTTTTGATGTGTCATTTATTGGCAGCAACAAATAATGAAATCATGGTTTTCTATTGCATTCCTTTCGAATTTTGAATGATGCAGTCCGTTTGCCTGTCTGTCCGTCTGTGCATGTTGAGCTACCTCCTGTCTTATTCTGAGCTGTTTCTCATAAATAATTTAGGCTTTTAGCATTAACAGCTCAATTTTGTTTAATTCACTAGCCAATAGATTGCAATTGTTCGCAAAATGTGTCTGCCTGTTCGTTTGTCCGGCGAGCTTTAACCCCAGCTCTATTCCATGCTGTATGTATAGTGTGGTTACATTTTACCCCAGCTCTATTCCATGCTGTATGTATTGTGTGGTTACATTTTACCCCAGCTCTATTCTATGCTGTATGTATTGTGTGGTTACATTTTACCCCAGCTCTAGTCCGAGAAGTAGACCCATGTCTTGTACAGTTTAGCTTACAGCTGAAACTTCTTTAAAGTCTATAGCATATACCAATTGGCCGATACCGAATGGTATATCTGGGGAGGTTGGCGTGCATCTGATTGTTTGCTACACTATTTCTTGACATTGCGCAGTGTCAAATTCCGCTTTCCCTGCTTCTTGACTGTCTTTTTGTCCGACTGTCTCCACTTATCAACCCCTAACTCGATTTTCTAGCCAATAGGCAATAAGACAATCTTGATTTGGTCTATTTTCATTGAACTTTATGTTTGTTTTTGCATGTTATGTACATATATCTGTCAAACAGTCAAACCCGTTCTCATTTGTTTTTCATTTTGGCAAAACAAGCAAAAAATAGTGTGCTTCTTCTGCATACTAGCCTAGTCCAGTCGGCAAAGGCGTTCTTCTTTTGAAATTCTAGTTTATTTATGCATCTGGAAATGGTCAGTGGTATTTCATTAATATCACATAAGTAGCCGATTGCTAAAGAATAGCGAAAATGTATTTTCCCCACTACTGGCGGTACACTTAAGTTTTGGATTGTGATTATAAAGATGTATGTGCACGAATGCGATTTCCTGAACTTCAGACAGGTGTTTGTAACTCAGGAGATGATTCGTATGTTTGAGAGTTATCTTTATCATGATCGCTTTCTTAGTAAGTTACTTAGTTCGTATTATGTTGTTGTTGTCGCACATTTTGACCCAATCCGGGCTGACACAGTTTGAATTAAATAAATATTTGTTTTACAGTTTTTCGCTTCGGTTTCTGTCTCTCTCGTTTGCCTTTTGGATAATTGCTTGGGGACATTGACTTCTTTCTGACTGAACGGATAACCGAGAAATCAAGTCAAACGAAAAGTTATTCAATCTCAACATCCGGAATTAACCTTATATGCGGAAGAACTGTAAACCAGGACCCGTCCCATGACGGGTCAAAGAATTAATAGAGCTCTTTTTTGTAGAAAATGACAATAATAGTCCATCTAAGGATCACAAAATGGCGACTCACTCCTGTTTATCAGTGAACAATTTTACTAAAATGGGAGAATCAATAAAAGTAATGAGTGGTGCTATATTTTTTAAGGACAGGGTTCATTTGTAACAGGGATATGGCGAAAATTGTGAGGGGCATGGTGAGAAGTATTAGGAGCCAGGGGCAGGGAATTGGGACATGGCGCAGAGCCACGCCGAATATGCCTAGGGTCATGTTTATTTTGACTTTTGAATAGTGTATTATCGGCTCACCAAGATTACAAGGATAATGTCATTATGACTCTTTCGGGATTGATGCCTCTATTTTACTATTCTAATCAAAACGTATTTTTGGATTCCCAGCATACAGACAGCGGAAACGGAAGCGACCGTGAGTCAGACGTTAAACTCCGATAAAATCAAAACATTAATGACCACAATTATCGGATTATTTTATAGCAATGCAGCAAATCCCAAGATTTCGTAACGTATTGTCACACTAAAGATGGAACGAGAAGGAGGCAAAACGAAGTGCACTTTCTACAAAAAGGGCACAGAAAAACGAATAATTAAGTGGATCATGTATATATTTTTTCAGTTTTTTTATCGATCGCATCGAATTACAATGCTGTCCTTATCCAGCACTTGAGGAGTATGAACTTTCCAACATTATAAAAGTAATTCACATCTTGGTTGTGCTATTGTCAATTATTGTTAGAATACATCGCCGTCATATAGTGAAAAACCCTAAAGCACGACGCAAAAAACCAATTAAAAGATCTATCAAAAACTTAAATGTGGTTTTGGGTTGGAAGGAATTATGAACTTATTAAAATTATTGAATTATTTAAATCTAGAGTTGCGAATCCCCCATGTCTCCAATATGTCATTGCACAAAAGGAGCCGTCTAGTCAAGGGCAGTGTGTTTCAAGTATAGCTTCGCTGTCCTTTATTAGCAAGGTAGGAATATTAATATTTTTTAAACATTTTTCTGTTGGATTGGTGTGGCTGTTTCTGTAATATCCTCATTTCAGTCGCTATACAGAAAGATTCATCCAAATTTTTTTTTTCCCAAGTGCGGAGTTAATATTTTTGAAGTGCAGCGAGTCGTGAAATTCAGCCCAAGTTAATTCATACGAGCTTCATGTGTAGCGCCATAAGCAATTCTAAAGACATCGTCAATAAAGACATCACCTTGAAAGAATGTATCTCACCTCGAGCAGTTCCGAAGCCCATGGCCAATAAAAACAATATATACGTTACATTTGAATTTTTTTTTAACACGTGACCATCTCTTTACTTGTGATTCAACCTATACAGAATGCGTAGCTCGGTTGATTCATTGGTGTTTAACGCTTCGACGAAATGTGTTTTACGAAAACGACGGGATTGCACCAAACAGTTAAAAGTTCCAAAAAGAGTACGTTAAAAACCAATATTTAGGTGTGATGGTAAATCCAATTTATCTGGTGCTATAATTGAAGAACTTACAGCTCTGCTAGTTACATACTGCCTTTAGCCAGAGGTTCATAGTTCGGAAAATGATGTAAAGATGTTCGATGTCAGAGTATATACAGTAAACCAACAAGCAGACTGAATCAATATTTAATTACAGATTGTTAATGCATCATACATCACATTAGGCACAAATATATCGATTAGCTTTGGGGGTCCAAACGGTTAACATATACAATGCACAGATCTGGCTTAAAAAGCGAGCCCCAATTTCGCAAAATGGCCGAGATTCGCTTTCATCCTTGTAACGAATTCTATTTACCGTTGGTTTGTAATAACAGAAAAATAAGGCCTAGTTCTGAATAAAAAAATAATATTGAATCTGTATGGCCTTTTGCCTTGCCGAAAAAACGTCTGTCCTGTTCGTTGAGCACTCACCGACGGACGTCAACACCCCCCCCCCCCCCCACCTACCCACAAACCCAGAGAGACCCAAGCTTGTCCTGCCAAATCTCTGCCAACTCACTCAAATCGATAAAAAAAATGAGTATATTCTTGTGAGAAAAGGTTGATTTTGATGTGAAAATGTACTTCAAGTGGTCCTTTTATCGGTCGATCTAACCCTCAAACCCGAATGCTTTCAATCCAGGTAAGCCATACAATTTTTATATATTGGAAGATAAAGTGCTGAATCATGGTAACATTCGCTTATTTTAAGACTCAAGTAGCGTATACGATGTTAAGGGGGGGGGGGGGGGGATTTTACCGTTCAATCTGACACACATATTCTAAATATATTTTATCGTGTTAGTTTTGTTCAAATATGTTCTTGTTTTTTTATAGAAATATTCAATACGTTAAATTGTATTAATACTTAGTGCTATAATTTTCCTCAAATTTGTAAGATTAAATATGTTTGCCCTGTGGAGAAAGCTATGCGATTATTTCTTGAACATTTTGCCATGGATATCACGTGATTACCCTGCAGCGCACTGATTCGCGTGAGAGATCAACGATAATTCGTTTTTTTTAGCTTGGGAAGCACTTTTTTATCTCTCCAATAAACGTTAATATTCCAAAATAATAATAACAAATGGAAAGCTTGTGTCGAATCATTCATGTACAAACATTGTAATCAAATCTGCTCTAATTTAATATGACTAGTGTTAAATACACCGTGTCAATAAATAATAATTATACCAATAATGCGGTAGTAGAAAAAAGGAGGAAAACGATCAATACGATAATAATGACAAAGTTAATAAAAGGCGAAGTCTAGAGAGCTGTAATTAGAACACCTGACGATAGTACATTGGTTTGAGATATGCGTCGCAATTAAGGATCTTATGATCGTCCTATCCCTCTACTGCAGTGGCTGTTGTGTTAAGGTCTTGCTGGACCCCTTCGGCTCAAAATAAACCAAATTTAGTATTATCGCTTAGATTAAAAGTTAAGTATTCAAACTATATGTTGGTGAAAAAAATAATTCGAAATTCTAATTACAAACAGTTAAATTCGAGCTTATAGTTTAGTTTTCCCATCATCATATATTCAAGTCGCAACTTTTAATTGACTTTTTCTGGCACTTCATTTTTAACCAGACGCTACATTTCCCAAGACGTATTTTACAACTAGTTTTTATGTAAGAAACTTCAAGTTTGTGCCATTGTAAAGATCACAATGCCAACTAGTAAACGCCCCTCTATCGCTATATTAGCATCGTGCCTTCGCGTAATGACATCATATTATCGTTCATCGCGAACGTCACGCCATACCGTCAGCGCCATCGTTATAAGTGAATAAAAACGCTGAAGTCGTTACGAAAAAAAATTAAATTAGAACAAAAAACTTTTAACAGATGTAGCCCTTTGTCTATTAAAGCATTGGAGGAAAATTAACATTTCATCGTTAGCAAGACACCATGCATTTATTGGAGGTGCTAGTGGAAATTATTTTGAAATGTATACTGTTGCATATAAGTAAAATATCTTTCAGCATTTACAAGCTGAATGTTTTATTGTTAGAATAAATCCAGTGATTTGGTTAGCATTGATGGCCAATATATTGGTAGATTTTTTAAATTGTTGAAGGGTGGATATTCCAAAGACTTCTGTCATCGGAAAGTTTAACTGATTTTCCCTATAATTCAACACATAGCAAATAAAACCAAAAATCCTCAAACAAAAAGAAGATGAATCACAATGTCAGAGCGGTATCCCTCTGCAATTTCTTATGAAATTGGAAAAGGCTAATAACTCTTACACGGCAAGCACAGCAACAACAACAACAGCAACTTCGGATCTGAAGAAAACGTATTTCGTTGTGATGAGTATTCCGGAGAGGGTTGACAGAGAAAATTGGAACTGTTATTTAGAACTAATTTAGGTAAAGAGAACATGGACTTTTTTTGCATGCAGAGAATTTGGCTTCCCGTAAATGAGATTCAGGTAACATGCATTGCAAGCTCCTGTAGCTCAGTCGGTAGTATAGGAATATGAGTTTAAAGACAAAACTAGTATTGGATAGCGTGATTCAGTATGATAAAAAAAAAATTCACCCAGTGGGTAATTCCCCTGTAAAGAAAGTATTCCCTTGAAGTGCTGAGAGATAAGTGTGACAGTTGCTCAGTAGGCCACTCGCTTTACATTCACTATAGAGTGACGTGTACCCTTCCGGCAAACATAATGACAGTTCTTTCTACATGAATGCCTTCAAAAGGAATCGGATGTGTAGTTAAGTTGTGACATAATTCACAATTAATATGTTAATGTAAACTTTATTTTACTGCGGTTAGCAAAGAACTGGTTTCGACTGGCTGAATCTGTTCATCCAAGCATGCCAAATTTCTGCATTTAAAGGTGATAACCGAAGCCCGTGGTATACTGTTTAATTTTACATTATTTTGTTAGCCAAAAACATGGATACCTACGTATAATTCAATTTTAACGTGGATAAATATGTTTAAAGAGAGTTTAAATACATATTTTGTCAGAATGATGGGCGTATACAACTGATGCACTTGCTTATTAAGTCATCAGATAATACACTAAAAGAAGAGCCAAACATTTATTTGTGTATTATTACTAACAGAGCTCTACAACATTAGCAGGAATCTGCAAAGAAAAGAAAATTTTTCATTTAAGAATATTATTATTTCATCCCACGTGAGATTTATTGGTTAATATTATTTTACCCAGAATTTAAATGGTAAAGTTCTTTGTTACAAGGTAGTAATACAAGACGCTTTAAATAGTCGAAACGTTAGTGGTAATCACATGTTGTTACCACGAAGTACCATCTAGATGTTTAACGCAAAATGCAACTTTGGGATAAACCTGCGCCATTGCTCTCTTTCCGGAAGTCACGAATTGGACTTAGGTACATGCGGCTGATTAAAAATTGAACAGGCGTAATGTGGGTCAACATAAAATGAATCAATTTTGATTTAAAAATCAATAAATTTGTTAATATCTTTAAAGTAAGGAATTGCATTGAACTACAGCTGAATGACATCGTGTCATAGTCCCAGTGGATTTATACAGCTGTGATTCGCCTGGTGACGACGACCATTAATCAGTAATTTGCATAATATCACTACATTCAAAATGAGCCTGGTTTATGCGAAGTAATGGAGGTAAGACGGCGACGGTTTAAGTCAAATGAGGTAATCGGTACTTTGCATATCATAATAATATTATAAACAACCGGTAATTGGTTGTCCAACACAAATGGCAACAAAAACACAAAACACACAAAAAACATGCTTTAAGAACTTGACAATGCTGGAAAATACATTAATATATGTTTGTTTGATTGGGGTTTAATGCTGAAATAAAGTTATCAAACTCACATGACGGTGTGCCATTTCAGTGGGGTCGGCTTCATGTTGCCCCTCGGGGCCCGCAGCCGTGGCTTAGTGGTAGCGTGCGCGCTTACTAAACTGAACCTGCTTCGATTAACCGGTCACGGGATCGAGTCTGTCTGTCGACTTTCAGGTATATTAGTGAGTCACATGTTGTCGCTCCGGCAATCGTGGGGTTGGTTTTTGTGAGCTTTCCTACCGTTTTTCATCCGTAATATATTACTTTATAAGGCTAGGTGCAGTGTGAAGTGGATAATCCGTCGTCATATAAGGGAAATACTCTTGAGTACGACGTTAAACACCAATCAAACAAAGAAATCATGTTGTCCCTCAGCTCGGAGAGCATCAGGGCAACAGGAAGTTCTCTCCCATCCCCTGCATAATTTAGAGAAAGATAGTTTTGCTTGCCTCCACTGGGAATCGAACGTGGGGTTCTTTCTAGCATGGCCAACAGTGGAAAATAAATATATAAAGTCTGACATTTTCCGTCACAATTTAATACCACGCAGGGCCCACCAGCAAATCCCCCAAAGACCTTACGATGATGACTCAGAGGCGACATGATTTTGATATGTTCAAAATGAACCTCAGCAGTCTGACAACCCGAACAACACTATATGGATCCAGCAAACTCGGGGCTGTTTTTTTCTTCTTTTTTTTAAATAATTTTTTGTTACGAGATTTCCTCACGCTTTTTCAGCTATTGAAGTATAAACGCAGGACGCGAAATGGAGAATTTGTCATCATAAAGATTAAATAGCTTTAAGTAAAAAGTTGAATTTCAACCAAACAAACTGCGGTTTCAGTTTCTTGCAATTATAACATTCAGTTAATCACGAACAGCTGAGGGGGGGGGCAGAGGCAAGCAATACTTCTGCATAAAACATCAAACGGTATCTTAACATCGCTCTTACGCACCGATATTGTTGCTCTTTCTAAAAAAGACCACAAAACCTGACGACAATTTAGCTAATTCAAATGTGTTATTATGTCGTATTTTATCTATAATTTAACATGTTCTATTCGGAAAAAGGTGTAACATTCACTAATCTTAAGAAATTCGGTAATTAGGCAAGCTTTTAGATTAATTAACTGTATCTCAAAATAATGTGATCGATCGAAGCTCATCACACAGATGACGGGTAAATAATAAGCTTCCTCAACACGCATGCTCGAGAATGAACTCCATACCCTAAGGGAGTGAGGTGGCCTCATATATATATATACGCTCACACAATACTCGTGCGAAGCGCTTACTGAGAATTAGTTTATTCAACTGTTTGTAACGCATATGTTAGCTTGTGTGTTTTCCATACAAAACTTATATCGCTCAATTCGCTCGCAGGAATTTACTGCGAAGTTCGCATAGTACAGTTGCTCAATTAACAAACATGGATAATTACTACATACCTTTTCACTCAACGAAATAACCCACCGTTAACGGAGCGAAGCAGTTGTTTTTATACCTGGACAAAAATAGTGACACTTTGACAATTTTCGTAAAAGAAACTTTAACAACAGAAGTGTTGGGAGAACGACAGAGTGTAGTCTTATCTGAGATTTGTGATCCGATTAACACAGAATTTTCGTTTGCCTGAAGATGCCATCAGAAAACATAGGCATATTTTCGTCATACGGAGCACAGTTCAAGGTTGTATTACTTCTGATGTTAACTGTCTGTTGGAGAATTGACGGACTTCTTACGTCAGGCCAAAGAAAAGAGATAAGCGATTTCATTACTCCCGTGGTGGACTGCAGAAACGTTCCCGGGTTATCCCTCGGCATCGTGTTCGGCCACGGAGGAGACCCGAATAATGTGTTCACAGAGGGGTTCGGCCTTAGTGATGTGGAGAACAACGTTACGGTGACAAAGAACACACAGTTCGCCCTCGGCGAACTAACTAGCACGTTTACGACAACTCTGGTTTCAAAACTCCTTCACAGCAACAAGGACAGGTGAGATATCATGTCATGCAATAATGTCTATGCGTTTTTTCTCACAGATGCATGAATAAACTTAATACACCAGTGAACACACACTCGTACAAACGGTGACTGATATTTTAGTGTGATTCTACAGCGTTTTCGTGACCCATTTGCAACTTTATTAACGCGAACCGTATTATTGAATCCCTTGTCAAACAGGTGTGCGTTTTAATGAAGTCCTGACGACTTCAATTCGCTTGGTTTATAGCGGGTGATTAGAACCCGGACCCCCCTGCACTGATGCTACCAGGACATTGGTACCACATGAACGAACGTATATACACCGAAGTGTAATTTGAATTGAATTGTTTCACCTATTTATTTATTTATTTGTATGGGAGTTCTATTCGCGCCAGGTTAATTCACTAATTGATCTCTAAAGAAGTGATGTCTCAGAAGTGATGTCGAGCCATGCTTATACCCATAAGATTATTAATTTAAAATGTTTTAGAAAAGCTTTCAAAAAGCGTAACTCTATCATTTGCTTGATCCTATACTTAACCCATAGACAAATAATCAAATTATAGACAAATAATCAAATTATCTTTGTATTCACGCAGTGATGGGTTCAAGACAGACAATTTAGAGCTAGTTTAATCCATAGATACAACATGATACTGAGATAAACCCATAGATAATTGTATCGTGAGATTTTAGAGACAAGGCAGGATTACAACTTTTTTTTATGCCAGTACATTTCGATGAATGAATATGATTAAACCATTCGGAAGAGAGCTGATAATGGGGAGCTTTTGTACTATCAATATATATTGGGCGGTAATGTTAGACTGACGTTTAACGCCGTGCTCGTGCATATGACGGTCGTATACCGCTGAAGTAAAAACCCACTCTGACCCTAAAAACAGAAAATGGCTTGTTGTGTTTAAAAATATACTCGTCCTTCAGAGATAATCAAAGACGTTGTCAAAAACCCTATTTAACAGTAAGTACCCTTAGCTAAATGGCCTTGAAAAAAGACAATAATGTTCCAATTTTTGAGGTATTATAATGCCATAGACTAGAATCAATGTCACGATGTCAATCACAAAGGAATATTAAGATATTGTGCAATTTTTACCGACAAAAAAGCACATGAGAGGAACAGTTTGCTGTACAAATTAACTACTATAATGAATCCATCTTTTGTTGAAGTAAATAAAAATGATGAAAAGTTTTTTTTTAGTTCCCACGCCGAGCTAAATTTTTTTTACATCCGTCTAGACGTTAACTCATCTAGTTTCACAGGAAAAAATTTACATGATCTATATCCTTACCCGGTATTATCATAAACATGTTAATCAGTAATATAGAGATGAATAGGTGACCTAAATTAACTTAACCAGGCTCTTACTCCATGCGGTAAATTTGTACAAATGATCTATTTGTGGAGGAATGAACGGGAATACTGTAAGGGAGGGGGAGTTGGGGGGGGGGGGGGTAAT
>JAVFBW010157422.1:0-11866 GCA_034783835.1 Mopalia ciliata
CTAATGTCGTTGTACATTCAGTATACAATCCAATGAACTAATCTGCTACAGAGTCAATGAATTAGCAATCGTCGAGATTTGTTTGGGTGGGATTTGCAGCCGTCGGTAAATGTCGGGGTAATTGACACCAGAGCAAACGTCACCAGACAAATTGTCGCTAGAACCATTGTCCCCGGAGAAATTTTCATTTTTTCAAAGCTATTGTCAATGGAATGAAAAATCCCCGAAACAGTTTAGGGATACAGTGAAGCTTTCGTCAAAGTTGGCTGCGCCTATAAATCTACGAAAACACGCAATTCAAATCATCTTTACTCCTATCTGTCTAAATTTAAACTGAATCAATAAGGAGAATTCATATATAATCAGAGTCAAATTTAAACTCGGTAATAGGATCAACATGCAGAGTTTGTTTTCTTCTTAAGTTATGTGAGTAGAACTAGCAGTTGTGAGATAGATTTCTCTCTTCTATTTCAATATGTCATTTCAGGTTTTTTTTAACGCAACGGGAAACGTCATCTTAACACATAAAGGATAGATGAAGAGTTAACTTTTTCATTATGTTGTACTTACAGCGCTGCAATGCCCATATGACTTGCACAGAAGTTCAGTGCCACTTTAACCAATGACAGTCCAACGAGAGTGATGCACGGAATCACAGTGAGAGGACCGATATATCGTAAGAGGAAGCCGATAATCCCTGTACAACCTATAATAAGTTGTACCACAGACGCTAACATTATACCACCCTGAATCTATAAGGAAACATAACAACATTTGAAAACCACACAGTTCCATTAAAAGCGTTAGATTACGGGTTGAGACTATAGACCAATATCAAAAAGGTAGAATTACCCCCATGGTCTTGATTACGCTAATCAAATCAAAATTTTGAATAGAACTTAAAACACGTTAAGTATAAAAAAAACTATTGCGGAGCGTTCATAAGAGTTACAAGTAAAGTTTCTATTCTTACTTCTCTCATTCTGGATTGCCACACTTCTTGGTCGCCATATAAAGTAATGTTCATATCCGAGGCTTCCTGAACTGTTCCATTCCACATGGAAACCAGTTGATCTTCAAATGCAAAAAAAGAGAGAATCCAATGGTATGCATAGTACCAAATAAGTTTGAAATAAATTGATAAAATAAATATTATTATAAACAATTTGAAGTTAATCATTATTTGCTTTATTATTAGGGTGTTTAAAGGTGGTTGAAAAGTGTTATGTTACCTTTTGGGGGGCATGCCCATTTTTCTAACTGCATTAAAGCTGCTATTGCCGGAAGGAATTTATGACAACCTCCTTGTATTATTGGCAGCCTGCAAGACATTGGGATTAATTTAAATTCAGTTTATGGATATATATAGACATGCATACAGACTCGTAAATCTGTCATGAAAAAAGTATGCCGGTATAGGGGCCTACGTATGTGTAACGAGTACAGATTCACTGCAGTCCTGGGGCTGGCCACAATTATGTCGACGTAAAACTACGGCTTCATCGGTTCCGATAGAAATCATATAGATTTAGGATGTGAGTACATGCATGATCTAAACTCTGCAATCTGGAAATTATGAGTTCAAAGCAAAATTCGGACCCCGTCTTAAGATTTGTGACAGTAGTCGATACATTTGATTGTTTGGGGTTTAATCCCGTACTCAAGGTACTTTACTTATATGACGACGGATTATCCACTTCACACTGTTGCCTAATTCCGATGGAAAACCTCGTAAAGCACACACCCGCAAGCCACACCTGTGACCCACCCATGTACCTGATGGTGGACCGACGACTCGATCCTGTGATTGGTACATCGAAGTAGGATTAGTAAGCGCACTACCTAGTCAAGACATGAGCTTACGGCAATATCACAATGATGTCTTAGGTTGCTAATATGTATGATGTTACAGAGGTTTTTATGTCACAATAACATCATATTATTCTCATGAGCGCGATATCACAAACATTACATATAATTATGTCACAGTGACATCATATTCATCTCATGAGTGGGATATCACAAGCATATAGTATGTATAATGTCACAGTGACATCATATTAATGTAAGATCACCCAAGAAAACACTGTGAGATCACTGTGACACCAAATACTGGACTTGGTAGCTAACCACTGAGCCACGTCCGCGGGCCAGTAGTCGATAGGACTCGCAAATAGAGTCACATTTGAGCTAGCAAACCCGTAGAATTTTGCAAATAGCGTAAAGCAGCCCCACGATGCCCCACACCCCTCCATCCCCGCCCCCTCCTTAATAGAAGCAGAGTAACTACAGAAACTACACTGGGAGTGTTACTGATACAAAAATCTTTCCAGTGTGTACTTAAATGCACCATATTCAATGTTTCTGAAAATCGTACATAGATTTGACCGATTGTACATATGTTACAAAATCGTTAGTCTTCTAGCACTGTGTTAATTAGAAATTGTCTGTTTCATGCATTTTCTGTACAAGTAAAGTTTCTTGAATAATAATTAATCGACTAACCTGACACCAAGGAAGTCTTGTAGTAAAGTACATACTCCGCACATAAACAGAAATGTGGCCATGATCTCTGCCGTCACAATGTCCATATGGTCTGCACAGATACTCTTACTCACAACGATCGGAATAGATATAGTCGAGCTGATACTCAATAAAACTTGCTGCAACAAGACGCAAACAATAAGGCAATTGACAATCAACACTACAATATTAGACACCAATCGTGATGGACAGAAATAATATAGTTCTGATATTATCAGTCTTGCAATAGTCGCAATTGCAATATTTAGTATAAAATTGATCATTAGATAACAATAACGATGTCTTTAAAATTATCACAGTTAAAAAAAAATCCGTAAAGATAGTAATTGAATATCTAGTAATCGCCGGGAATCACAATTGGAATTGTCCTGAGATGTCGATACCTAGTAATTATCAGAGGTAACATTTTAATGAAATGGTCAAACAGCTCAAAATTTTCGATTTTTTTTATTATTGCATACTCCAAAAGTTGAGATAGGGATCTTTATCCTAGAGCAGACCGGATAAAAAAAAATTGAATTTGTAGACCGTTAACTTTGATGATAAAACTTAACTACATTATTTTCAACAGTGGTGTTTTGACAATCAATTGAATACAGCTGGCTACCTGGAGAGGATAAATAGCCTGTCCGCTGTGCATTTACCCGCTTTCTCTGCTTTGATTTTCCAGTCTACCATACTTGGAAAAATGCTTACTCCTCGACTGTTATTATACCTACAGAACTGATTTTTTGCACATTTAATCTCAAAATATAAAACTGAAAAATGGGCATTCAGATTTTTAACATCTTTTTTCTTTTTTTAGATATAGAAAGCCAAGATAATCAGGAAAAAACTAAATGACCCTTTTTTGGTTCCTAACATGTAATACATGTTGATGTCAAATTGAACGGGTTTTCTGTAAGTTTTAGAAATAAATAACTTTGATCTTAACCCGTCCCTTCTGTACCACAAAAGTACACCTAGTTTCCACTGATCGTAACCCCCCATCCCCTCTGAGCCACAAAGGTACATCAAGTTTCCACTGATCGCAACCCGTCCCCTCTGTGCCACAAATGTGCAGCTAGTTTGGACTGATCGTAACCCGTCCCCTCTGTGCCACATATGTGCAGCTAGCTTCCACTGATCGTAACCCGTCCCTTCTGTACCACAAAGGTACACCTAGTTTCCATTGATCGTAACCCATCCCCTCTGTATCCCAAAGGTACATCTAGTTTGCACTGATAGCAACCCGTCCCCTCTGCATGTGCCACATATGTGCAGCTAGTTTGGACTGATCGTAACCCGTCCCCTCTGTACCACAAAGGTACACCTAGCTTGCACTGATCGCAACCGTCCCCTCTGTACCACAAAGGTACACCTAGTTTTTACTGACCGTAACCCGTCTCTTCTGTACCACAAAAGTACACCTAGTTTGCATTGATCCTAACCCGTCCCCTCTGTACCACAAAGTTACACCTAGTTTCCACTGATCGTAACCCATCCCCTCTGTACCACATATATACACCTAGTTTCCACTGATCGCAACCCACGACCTCTGTGCTACATATGCACATCTAGTTTCCACTGATCGCAACCCATCACTTCTGTACCACATATGTGCACCTAATTCCACTAATCACAACCTGTCCCCTCTGTACCACATATATACACCTAATTTCCACTGATGGCAACCCACCACCTTTGTACCACATATGCACACCTAGTTTTCACTGATCGCAACCCACCACATCTGTACCACATATGCACACCTAGGTTTCACTTAACGCAACCCATCACCTATGTACCACATATGCACACCTAGTTTCCACTGATCGCAACCCACCACCTCTGTACCACATATGCAAACCTAGGTTTCACTTATCGAAACCCAACACCTCTGTACCACATATGCACACCTAGGTTCCACTGATCGTAACCCATCCCCTCTGTACCACATATGCACACCCAGGTTTCACTTATCGCAACCCACCACCTCTGTACCACATATGCACACATAGGTTCCACTGATCGCAACCCATCGCCTTTGTACCACATATGCACACCTAGGTTCCACTGATCGCAGCCCATCCCCTCTGTACCACATATGCACACCTAGGTTCCACTGATCGCAACCCATCCCCTCTGTACTACATATGTGCACCTAGTTCCACTAATCACAGCCCGTCCCCTCTGTATCACAAAGGTACATCTAGTTTCCACTGATCACATCCCGTCCCCTCTGTACCACATATGCACATCTATAGTTTCCATTGATCGTAACCCGTCCCCTCTTTACCACGTATATACACACAGCTTCCACTAACGAAATTAAAAGGAAAGGGAGATAAGAGCATAAAAGGCCCACAAAACGACCAGCCGTGCATACTATGAGTTTAAAAATCATCTGGTGTTTAGTCACATTTGCCCTACGAACAGGATACGGCAGCCGGAGGACCTGAAATCGAAATATAAATGCGGCGGCCGCATTTGGATCTGTGGCCACAGAGTCACCCTAGGGTGTATACCTATCTTTTACAGGCCGCAGGGGTCGGCGTGGGATTATAACGGGGAGTTGTAACCTTTAACATTTCTCTATGTTCGCTGTTGCAATAAATTAGAAGCGCCGTAGCCATGCCATAGAGCGGTACCACAGCGACCATATGCCGGGCGTACGGTGGCCTTGCGTTTGCCGTCCGGCGTTTGCGGACCTCTGAAAACTTGCGGCGGACTCAGTATGTCCATGCGCGACCTAGAACGGATTTAAGGCGAATATACATTGCTCGTAAAGTGGTCTTGCACCTACCTTGGTATTTAAAAAGAAACGACCTATACGGCCGCCGCAGGAACGCCCTAAGGCGACTGTGCGCCATCACTTCAAAGGCCGTACGACAACCGCAGGTTTTCTGTGTCAAAAAATTCAAAATATGTCGTGTTGCCGCCCTAACACATGTAATTGCTACATGCCATACGACCGTCGCAGTCAAACAGCAAGTAACTAACAGTGGTCTCTTTATTTACCGTCTAACTGGACCCTTCGGCTAACAATTCACAACATTTTGTCATCCTTTTTAGTAAGGCCTACATATTAAGTATTAAAAGTTGAAGATAGTACAAAAATGTATTCGCCATTCTTATTACAACTGTGTATAATGTTATCCCAGGTTAAATTTAGCAATTTGATAAGCATATTTCTGATTCATGGACAAGGTGTTGGAGATTCTAACACGCTCGTATCAGACTATGCGGGGTTTATTATGATCTAATTATTATTACCAATATGTATATTGTAATGATAAATCCAAGGTTAAATTTAGCAATTCAATAAGCATATTACTGATTCATGGACAAGGTGTTGGATATTATGACACGCTCGCAGCAGACTATGAGGGGGTTATTATGATCACATGTTTAGGCATAGTTCCAATGAATGGAATAAAAAGTGTATCACACTGAAATATCGGACTACACAATGAAACTTTTGATTTGCTAAGTACCCTAGTGTTAGCTCAAATAAAGACTTTATTAATTAGAAATTCTTAAAGAGTTTAGGAGATTTGTCATAAAACCTTTGTTTTTCCTCCGAAACGGTAGATTGTACACAAGTGCCTCTGTGTGTATCAATACATAACCTGATTTTGTTTAAGTTCGGCCTATCTTTTATAAATATGTATTCGGGAAAATATATTTTGTGTTTTTATACGATTTCTTAATGCATCAGACAAAAGTCATTCTTAACAAAATTTCGACAACATAAAGCACTTTAACTTGAAGAGTTATTCTACTAAATAAGTAATTTGATTGTACAGTAATAAAAATCTGCCAAATGAAACAGCAAAAATGCAGTGTATTTTTCTGTTGTCATTAGTTCAATTGGAAATAATTTTCATAGATATTATTAGATCAGAATTGTCTTATGTAATGCTGAGATTCCAAGCTTTCCACAAACATATACACACATTATGTTTCGACCTATATACTGCGCAATAAAGGGCTTAGTAAAACCGTAACGTGATGTACTTAATGAGGTTGTTCACGTCACAGATATGACCGAGACATTTTCTTGTTTTAGGTCAAATTTATATCCAAGTGCAAGACTTCTCACAGTTCCACTATTTTGTCGTGTGTTGACAGTTTAACATGATAAAAATAAATACACAGTACATGTACAAGTGTGTTCCGCAGAAGAGATTTTATCGGTTGTATAAATAAATTGTCCTTGATTTAGACAAGACTTACTCGGGTGGTTTAACCTACAAAGCTCCAGACGTGTTATGAATTCTCGACAATATGCATGAAGTATATCTTTAGTAGCCTGTCACACTATAGGCCTTATATGTTATCAGTTCATTTTCTATATCTGAGGCTATGGTTTTAGCTTCGCACAGAATGTCGACACGAAAGCAAATATCTTTAGTTATCCTACCACAAATTATCTAGTGTCAAAGTATTTAACCACAATATATGTCTGCATATCAGTATAATTGTGAAATAAAATGTGAATGACCTCTGAATGATTCTTAAAATTTTCACATTCACATACATGTGTGTGAGTATAGGGAGTCTAAAGTAATGTATACCTTCCTGCTCCACATGGTAGAAACTTAGAAACTTGCTTATTCATCAAAAACAGTCCATATACTTACTGGTATATTTTTGTATTAGTAACGCTTGTAATATATAGCCTACAACAGTAAAAAAAAAGTCCATACTTGTGATCAATCTTATAAGTACAAGTTTTTGCTATTACATATATATAAGTATATAGGATACTGTTAGTTTTGATATACATGCTATGTCTATTTAAGTTTATACCTGTAAACCAAATAAGAAACACAGGTGTGGCGGAGGAACGTCGGTCAATCCGTATACTAATCCTGACTTCCCTTCAAGTGTGTCCGATAACTGTTCAGTCTGGTCTTCAGCTAGAACGTACTCCGTGGAAACCATTTCACTCCCATCTACAGGTGATCCGGTACCAGTGTTAGCCATATTGGCATGACCTTCCGCAGGATTTGACATCTCAAAAGCAGAAGCATTAGCTTTCGCACATTTCTCCATCCTATACGACTGACGTATTTCCCGGTGTACACATAGAAAATTTCAGGTTATACGTTATACAGGCACTTTATGGTAGACATCGGACGAGGGCAACTTAATCCAAACACCTTTTAAAATGCATACATAATTTATAACGTATGGTTAATGACAACGAATTCTGTATCTTTAAATTAAACGACATCACGTGGTATGCTGATCAAACGCCTATTGGTCATGGAATAAATCAAATTCGTTCCCTTTATCTCACCATGTTGTTCTTGGATGTTAGTTTTATTTTTAACTTTATTTGAACCAAGGTTTGGGTCATTTAGTTTGTAATGAGTTAAACAAGATTTAAATCAATAAATTAAATTGGCTGAAACATAATCTGACCAAGTAGAAAATAAACTGGCACATGAACTTGCACATATGTCTATATATTGTAATATTCGACTTAAATACACATAAAAATGGTTCAAAGGGCCGACCCAAAACGAGTTTATCGAGTTTGTCACACTCACAAACCAAAACAGAGAGTTACATTGTATAAGCTTACACAGAATTCAATTTGAGAATACATGGCCCTTGCACGGTATAGGTACACTGCCATGGAAACAAAGGGCTTAGATAATATAGTTACAAAACGATAGTTTTCTGTAATAACTTGCAAGTGACTGCCAATGTCATGAAGAGCACTTCCACGAAGACCATACGTCGGGTGTTTGGATGCATTGCGTTTGGCGTACAGCGGCCCTAGGGTCTTATGAATTACAATTGACCTTTGTGGACCCCCACAAAATTATGGCGGCCGCAGGCATTCCACGGGCGCCCTAGGGCAGACTGAAGGTAGCCCTACGGTGCCCGTATGGCAGCCGTATGTTTCATTTGTTCACAAATTTAAAATATGCCGTTTGGCTACCCCAATATATGTGACTGCAACGCAATGTGGCCGTAGGAGTTCTATGGCGACCCAATAATGTGCCTTTATTGGCTATTGGCCGTAGATATTTAAGACCCCACAACTGCCACAACCTAGGAATAACATCCATTTTTAGCGAAAATGAAATCCAACGCTTTAAAAAGGCAGCCTAGATTGTTTGCTTGTCTGTTTGTTTATTTATTTGAGAATTAAAGCCGCACTTAGAGAGAAAGACAACTGTTTTTCGGCCTAAAACTTAACGCATATTTTGAAAGACAAACATCTGTTTTGCCCACTCCAGTAAGCATAGCCGTTAATTAGTTAATTTTACATATATATATGACTATCGTGTTTTCGAACTATGACGTCAGTTTCGCTCTTTAAATAATCGAATTAACGGATATTCTAATCTAATTGCAAGTGCAATACAGATGGTTGTCTTTGAAATTATGCAATAAAAATAATAAGTCAAGGTCGAAAAACAGTTGTCTTTCCCTTGACGGTTATTTTACTCACATTGCCTAAATACGAGCTCAATTGATGAGGGAGATCACCCTTGACACCACTGGCAACAAACAAATACAAGATAGAACAGGACACATACAGGACAATAACAGGACGTCATATAAAATCACAAACGGAACGGCTTCATGCTCATTAGATCAATAGGAAGTTCCCCAACCCTCCTAGAGGGGATATTCGAATATGCTGTTAAGTGAGCGTGTGCACAAATGTATGTGTGTTCAGCTCATCACTGTAGTATAGAAAAGTCATCGCAGGTATAATTTGCCCTTATATAATAAAGAAGTTCTTCTTTATCAACTATGGTGGTGATAGGGATCGTTTGTTACCTATTATGTATAGATGTGCTGTGGAAATGGTGGCCCACACCACTATACATACAAAGTAAGGGTCGTTCTGTATTCAGTATTGTGATGCGGATGCGCACTACATAATAAGTGAGGTGGTTCTTTATAAAGTAGTGTGGAGTGAGGTGGGAGATGCGAGGGGATGTGGCTCCCACTACATAACAATGAAAGGCTATTTCTTTATCATGTAGTGAAGAGTGTTCCCAAACGCCAGTCGAGAGTCTCGGCCAGAAAACAGTGTGGTACTGGGTAAATCCTGGCCCAATAACATCTAATCGATCGGGCCAATTCAGATGCGCCCATTTCTCGCCTGTATCGGCTTGCACATTGGCGCTTAAGGGGACCAGTACATAGTGTTGCAGGTAACCCAGCATTTGCATGACTGAACAGGGCCTTTACTGGCAATGCGGTCCTTTACCAGTCGTGACAATAATGGTCCATCATAGTGCCGATTTTGGATGCCAACGCTGGGCCAGTTGTCACAAACCAAAGATTAATTTTTACTGGGCGAAATGTATTTACTTCATTTTAATTGCATTACAATGAAACCCTTTCGTCAGTTTAAAACCTTGAAGATTTAGCCAGCTGTTACGTATATGCAGGCCACCATGTGAGAGGACAGGGAGACTAGACTTTTGAATAAATGTTATCTTTGAAACATTATCTTCCACAACATGTTGACATGTATTTTATGCTCTACCATATCAAAGCTAACAGCTGTTATACAGACGCGGATGTGACTTTATTCTAATACATTAAAAATGGGAAAAAAATTAAGTTAAATATGTACGAAGAACTATCGATCCGGATGTTGTCTACGTTGCTGCAACATTCAATTATTTATTACTCCTTATAGTTAGCAGTTAAATAATAGATTAAATGTGTAATGTTTGGACTATCATTTTTAGCCGCGACTGAGCAGATCTATAACTCTCTCTGTCTGTCGGTCGGTCGGTCTGTCGGTCGGTCCAACTTTCCCTCGTGGCCACGTGAACAGGATAGAAGCCAAACCGCTTAAGATAGAGACTTCAAATTTGGAATGCAGCTTAATCTGATGCTAAACTAAACTCCTGTTGAAAATGGGATCATTCAGAACAAATTTCAGGTTTCCATGGCAACAAATATGTCCGCATCGATAACTTTTTTTTTTACATAAGGATGTGACCAGGATAGAAGCCAAACCGCTTAAGATAGTTCAAATTTGGAATGCAGCTTAATATAATGCTCAGCTAAACTCCTATTGAAAATGGTATCATTCTGAACAAATTTCAGGTTTCCAAGGCAACCCAAAGTGGCTATAGGTGAATACACTACGCAACAGATGGATGAATACGTCACCCAGCTTTTGGATGAAATAGAAATACCCGACCCAGTTGTCGTGAGAAACATTCTAGGAGAGCTCATCTTGGAACCAGTGAAGGAGGGATTGTTCAGACCACTGCTTTACAGTAAATACCTGAGAGGAGAAGAAAGGCCCTGTTGCGGGAATTTAATCCCCTCCCGCGGTCGCTGAAGAAACTAGAAAAGAATCCCGAGCTCCGCCAAACCCCCTGAGTAATCGGAAGATACATGCGTGATTGGCAGATGGATGTGTCTGAGAGCCACGGTGCAGACCTTAGAACCTTCCTCGAGGTGGCACGCCCCCAGATCCAGGTAAAACTTGAAGAAAAACCCCAAGCCATCAATGGCGTCAAGTTCCAGCATGCCCTCAAAATCAAGCTCCGCAAAGCCAAACCAGCTGTAACTGAGGAGTAAACAGACACTGTGCCACGGCACCGAAAGGAGGCACTTCTTAAGACTAGCGAAATCAAAGCAGCTTGACTGTTCCACACATCATAGAGCTGCTCTAGAAGTGGACACAGAGAGAATCCGGGTGGGTCGTCGACCAAGTAGAAACGCTCTGGCTGGACATCAGTCACTGAGAGGCGCTCATCCTTTCCTCTACCCGCTGAAGTGGCTTCGAAGAAGGCTGTCCTCAACACGAAAAACAAAGACGACCACTGCCTACGATGGGCCTTGCGGTCAGCGCTCTTTTCCGTGGGGAAGGACCCACGGCGGCCGAGCAAATACCCAACCGAGGACAACCTGGACTTCAACGGAATAGACGCCCCCGCACCCATCTCTCAGATAACAAAGGTTGAGAGACTGAATGACCTGACGATCAACGTATTCGGGTGGAAGAAGGGGAGTAACCGTCCACCACCTCAGCAACCAGCCTGAGCACATGCCTCGAATCAACCTACTGCTGGCCGAGAAGCCAGGTAGGTTCCACTACACCTGGATCAAGGACCTAAACCGTCTCCTCTACGACCTGGATCAAGGACCTAAACCGTCTCCTCTACGACTAGAGTAAACACCGATAGCGCAACCACTTCTGCCCTCGCAGTCCCCACGCTTACTCTACAAAAGATCTACTGGAGGTCCACAGGCCCGAATGTCAAGGGATTGGACAGACGGCTGTGAGGGTGGAGATGCCAGAGGAGGGTGAAAACAAGCTAACCTTCTAGAGCTACCA